>UCOJ01001599.1:0-25487 GCA_900474305.1 Cecidostiba fungosa
ATTTTACAATTCTCCTCTGAATGTGTACAGCCCAAGCGCGCGCGCGAGTGTGTGTGTGTGTGTGTGTGTGTGTGTGTGTGTGTGTGTGTGTGTGTGTGTGACTGTTAATGATTTATCTTTGGTTGTTGTACAAGCATACAAGGGACTAAGAGGACCCCCACAGAGTTCGCGTTCAGCGCTCGTCGTCGTAGCCTGCGTTGGCAGCCGCAGCACCTCCACCGTGATGATCGTTGCCGTGACTGTTGTGTACGGTCGCATGAAAGCCGTCTTCGTCAGCGTGATATTTGACGGTTCGGATATTGCCATCGGGCTCCTTAACCGTATACTCTCCCGCCACGGCCTTGCCTAGAACAGTAATCAAACGGATCATATTGGATTCTAATTGGGTTATCCAAAACAGAACGTATATTAGTATTCATTTACAGTATATACAGCTTATCAACTCTTGTTCTGCTGATATTAACAGTATGAGTAATAACAGTAATATTATAGAAAAGACTTTTTTACCAATTGCATTGCTTTTGATACATATCTCATTGAAATATTATAGAAGACAAAATTATCAGCAACTTTAATCATTGATCTTTTAATTTATATTTTATCTACAGTAATATAATATAAATAGTCATCAATCTTGTCAATAATTATGTAATTGAAAATATAATTCTATATATAGATTTTGTATATATAATAGATATTAAAATCGTGCATACAGGAATTTTAAATTAAAAAGATCGAACGCGCGTTAATAACGTAAATATGCTCTAGTCTTGCGTATCGTTTATCTAATACTTTAACGCTCATGTTACCCTGCATTCATGATGAGTGTATCATCATGATGGACTTGAACTAAACAAATTCTTTTCTTAGTATACTTTTTTATTTTATTGGCTCAAGTTAATAATTACAAATCTCTCTCTTAGTTCAAGATAATTTTTACTTGCATAAAAATTGTTGTTTGATTAAAATGGTATACAAAAATAAATAAATTTCGTGCTACCTGTACGAAGAGTGAGTTTTATCAAGTCTTATTACCGAGAATGTCAAGTACTTTTTACCATGGCTTACTTCCAACTCATAGAGTTCGAAGCGTGCACACAAAAACTGATCAGTTTCAACACAATCAGTACAAAAAAATATCTATTGCGTCACAGATGGAAGAGGATTACTGCTCGTGCTAGTTGTAACAGGAGTTTTGGAACAGTTCAGAACACATCCAATCGCACCCTTTCAATTCAACTTATCTACTTGGTTTGACTATTTTGCATTTTATCAGTACATGTTAAAATCTGTCAATATAGAAGTTTGATTTTAAAGTTTGAATAAATAATGTTTCTATCAGAATCATCATTGTACTGATGAATAGTAAAATTGAATTAGTCTAAAATTTTTAAGGTGCGAAATATGACAATAACGATTTAAAAAATCAATATTCAAATAATTCTTTTAATTCGCAAGAATTAATTAAATAATCATTATTATCAACGTAATAAAGAGCTAACAGATGGTCTATGGCATTGAATTCTTTAAATAAGTATTAATCATCAGAAAGATTTAATTTTAGAATTTCAAAAAGTTAAAAGTTTAACTACAATATACTTAATTTGACGATATTTTCATATTTCAGTAAGTACATAGATCTGAAATTATTTTATGAAGAGATTCTTAATAACAAATCTCTGAAACAATATGAAAATTATAGGATAATTAAGCCTCAATAATTCCACAATCCTATTCGAAACATTGCTAATCCACTTACCCACAGCATTACTTAGCTTAATCTCGTCACAGAAATGCGTGGTTAGATTAATTTGATAACAATGATAGGTATTACTTTGATTATATACTCCTCGAAATTCAGGAAAATGAAAATTAACCGTAGTATCGCGGTCAGCAAGTATAATTGAAAATCGATCGGAATACTAGATGTGCGAACTAAAATTATTTGCTTCCCAGTGTCGGTATCTCGCCGA
Source organism: Cecidostiba fungosa (assembly GCA_900474305.1). Lineage (NCBI taxonomy): Eukaryota > Metazoa > Arthropoda > Insecta > Hymenoptera > Pteromalidae > Cecidostiba > Cecidostiba fungosa. Next base: position 1,974 of record UCOJ01001599.1, read on the forward strand.
TACAGATCAAAACTGCATGTAAAATAACGACGCAAAGGCAAATAATAACTTCTATAATTCCATATATAGATTTGCGTTTATACTTGATCGAACAGAGTATATACAATTTATGTATGACTCTTATTATAACTATATGATAAGGGGTATTGATTTTCGTGTATTCCAGGCTTTGAATCGTCAATTTTAATAAACTTAATATGCAAAAGTGTTCTCAAATATCAAGTTAAAGTATATAGAAGTGTCGTAATATGGGTCAATATTACGCGAGTCATAGTATTCGCGACCTCTGACCCAACTTATAACGGGCAACGAATAGCCTGGAATTGAAAGAACTGTTCTTTCGTCATCTCAGCCGTGGAATTCACGTTATCAAAGGAATCGAGAAAGAGAAGAGCGAAATCTGACAAGAAGCTCGGGAGCGTGGAAAATTCGACTCGAGGATGCTCTTACCATCTCGGTGTTCCTTTTGACCGTGATAGTCGCCAGTGTGGTGGTCCTCGACACCGTAGGCGAACTCGTAGTGTGCTGGTGCGGCATAGTCCTGGTGCTGCTTGCCGTGCTTGTCCACCCACATCACCTCTTTGTCGTCTCCGTGTACCGGACCATGAAAATGTTGGAATGAGTGAGCATGACCCTCGGCCTTGGCTACGGCTATGACAGCCGCCTGAAGGCCCAGCAACAGAATTACCTGTGAACGGAGATTGAGTTAGATTTTTTTTCTCGACAGACTCTTCCTGTTGTACACAGTGTGTGTGTGTCCGTATGTGTGTGTATTCGCGCGCATTATATCCTATCTCACTTCCTGTCAAACAGCAGATTGGCGCGAAAGTGAAGCATTTGAAATATAGCGAGAGCCAGCAGTATAAAAGGATATAAAATACGGAAGAAAGCCTTGGCCGAGAGAATCGATTAAGTATTGGACGTCGAGATAAAAAGGCCAATTACTATCTCAGCGGTGAGCAAGCGCATCGAGCGTTTATCTATTTTCACCATCGTTCATAAAAGTGTGTTTTGCACGCTCATTTCTTTCACTGCACGGAGCCACTCACTTTAACGGCCATTTCATCCGATTACTTTCCGGTATCTCTTCTTCGCTCTCTCCCTCGTCTCTTTTCTCCTGCACTCGGTTACTTTTCTTGTTAGCCTGCTCCCGGGCACCTTGAAACTGAACAATCGCCTCAGCTCGAGCGCCTCTTTTATAGATCGTTAAAAACCGGAGAGAGAAGCCGAGCTCTGCTACTGCGCTTGCTTTCTTTCTTCCTCGGCGTCCCCGAAATTTTTCTCCCGACTCAGTGACGATGACGGCGACGACGACCATGTCGATGGCGGCTGCGGATGTTGTCTATTGCGGCTCGCGAAAGCACCGTTCTGCCGTTGTGAAATCGGATTACTCAACGGATCGGTCGTTGACGGTCTGGCTCGAACGTGAGCCTGCACAAAAAGCGTCGGGAGTTCACTCGAGCGGGAGAGCATTGATCAATCGACGCGTTCCTTTGCTGCGCGCCTGCACGAGTTAGATGATTGTGTCCACGCGTCCTTGTTTCGGATCGCAGTATGAAGCGCACACGTGAGCATAAAACCGTTTAATCATCTGTACGACCGACTAAAATGAACGGGTTCATTATCGTTTTCACTTTGCATACCTACTAAGTCGGGATTCTTGGCTAACACGAATTTCAATGCTATGAAAAATTTAATTGCCCGTGTGGTAATTGTTCCATATATTTTATGGCTGTTGTGAGATTGCGGCTATTATAATAATCTTTCTATTTCCTTTGCGTTCAATACTTTGCAATGCATCAAATCTAATGATTGTTTCTTATTACGAAGTCGGAGAATTGGGAAAAGCTATTGTAAGAACTAAGTGAGGACGGTATAACTGAATAGCTTTAACAAAATTAAGCTGTAGTGTATCTTAGTTGTATAGTCATCAAACACTTTGTTACAACAACTCAGCGAATGAAACTGCGTTAATAACAATGACGTTATGGAGTCTTCGGCTTCTTATTCAAAGATCCTGGGATTGAGTCTCTTTCGGCTTTTCTGAAATCGAAAAAGCCACGTATTTTCGTGTACATCTTATAACATCAAAGCTCCAGTGGGTCGATTTCCACTGTATAAAAATTGTAGGGCTGGTTGAGGCTCACGCTAAATTATACGGTAGAGAGAGCCGAATAAGACTCGTGAAAGTACTTACTAGGTTGTAATATAAAAAGTAAAAAAATAACGTTAACCAGATTATTACGACACTGAACATGCTGTATATACAAGAAAGTGATTACTTCGCACACTGTACACCGGAATGCGAGAATTCGGCAATTAGCACACTTAATACAGCTATGAGAAATCGAATTTTGTGTTCTGAATTGAAAAAAAAAAATTATTTTCATTCACCATACCCCTGGTAGAAATCTTAATGATTTATTAGTAAAGAATAAGCTATTTTTGGACAATTTAGCCAATTAATAGTTAACGATTTAGCTGAAACGTCGCTTAGCCAAAATAAATGTTTAGATATGATATCTTAGCTCAAGATTAAGCTAGATATATGTTTAAAATTTGTTAAATCATTGTTATGATTTAATAATACCTCGCAATTATGAAAAATCTAAATATTCTCAATAAAACATACATACTTATTGATCCCAGAAAAAAGAGTAAAGTAGTAGCTTATTACTATAAAAGTATATCAAGATAGTAATATTCAAATATCTTAGTAATATTTAAACAAACTTCCGCTTTAATTTTTTATTTGTATTAAATAAAAAAGGTCAAGCAAAATTTTCTACCATGGTAATGTTGCACTTTAAGAAAATGTACGTGTTATAGGTTGCGATTTTGCACTTACTACTTTATTAAAAAATAACATTTGCATGTTCATCATAACGAAAATACAGACTTATATTGTACGTAATTTTGATGAAAAATTTGCACAGCATCAACGAGTCTCATATATACAGCGATCACCTCATTTATTCTACCTTGAAATTTTCATGCGTCACGCACTTGTATGCCCAAAATTTAGTTCCTGCTTTCTCACTTTCACAGCTTTCAAAACGGCAAAAAAAACACATTGTTACACTTTAAATTTCGTTCAGGCTCAATGAACAGTACTGATTACATAAAGAAAGAAATTTCTCCTTTACCTTGTGTGCATGCAGTTTCAAAAATTTTCTCCGTTAGAAAAAAAAACAGATAAAAACTTAGACTTTCGATAATACCCAGGTTATGAGTGCGCGTATACACTTAGTATACACTTAGGTGCGTAATTGACCGCAGTGAGCGTCGGTGTAAAGTAGGAAAAAGAGGACAAAAAATTTTTAGGAAAAACACCGTTTTTTCGGCCAAGTTCTATAACAAATACGAGCGAGAACGCACACGGAACTCGTGATCCAACGCATTTACATCATATAAACTCTTTGCACTCGAAAAAAGTGCCAGAAAAATCCCGGAGAATAGCTGCTGGGCGAGATATTTTATTTTCCTTCTTTCTCTTTGTCTTTGTCTTCTCTCTCGCTCACGCTACCTAGTTCACGTCAGCTAATCATTTATAATAGAATTTTTTGGCAGTCTAGGTTCACTTGCGCTTACTCGGCTTCCGGTCGACACGTAACGCGTTTGGCGACGCTTTTTCGCCGAGCGTGGTGCGAGCGTAGACGGATGAAAAAGGGGACTGGTGCGCATGAAAACACAGAGCGACGCTCGGCATGACTTTTCATTAAATTTAAGTACATAGCGCGTTGTTAATTAAGCGACAACAATAGGTGGTGCATATATAACATATAGTTTTTCTATTTCTATGGTTCTTATACGTAATGCTAGCGACAAAGAAGCTTAAGGAAAATAATAATAACTAGCTTTTAGTATATCTTTGAATACCTCTGGATTAGCGTCCGATAAAGTTTGAGACTCATTCATTTAATGGTTCTGAGAAAAAATTAATTTTCGATCATATTACAAATATTTATACCCCGTGCATGTATACACAGAATAACAACACTTGATAATTTTCGCTTAGCCTATTATACTCTACACATTTGTCCATTTGGTAAATGTTTTCGTAAAATATTTAATTTGCTTAATATTGGATAGCAACACACGGAAACGTTTTATCAAAAATATATACAACGTCAATTCTAGATCACAAAATGATCAAAAATCGAATTACTAAAGCTATTAGAGTACAAGCGCTTTAATTAAAGCTAAAAACCTACAACATTTTTTTGAGAAATTTTATTAGTGCATATCAAATTTAAATGTGAAAGGCACGCTCGATGTTAGTATGTTTCCATAAAAAAAACAAAATTACCGTATGTTTTTGACCTATTTCAATTTAGACCACAATCAAATTTAGTTAGTTATCCCATCTTGACGTGACGAGGAAATTTTTATAATAAAAATTTTAATATACGTAATTTAAAAGCTTTCAATTCAGAGTCTAGAAACCTCAATTTTCGTTAATCGTTTCACACTACGTTCTCTTCGGGTGCGTTGAAAAATTTGCGGTAGTCACGCGTCAATTTAATAAAATAAAAATTTTACTTGCATTGTGGAATTTTTCATTTTTTGACTACTTATAAAAGATTATGAAGTGTTACGCAAACAAATGTGTTTGAATGTATTCAGAAAAAATCAACTTTTGTTATAATTTCGTTTTATTTAGCTAGTTGGAATGGAATTATGTACCTAACAGCATTCGAAGACAAGAAATTAGAAGTCCTATTAACGTATGGAATATTAGGTTTACTATATATTCGCGTAATATTAGAACGATTATTCCAATTACCTTTTAGATTACAATGTTATTACTTACATTGACCAATTATTTCAGTCATATATTATCTTAAAATGACATGACTGCATTATCTTTGTGCCAATTAACTTCAGTCTACATAAAGGAACTGGTCAAATTCTTTCCATAGCATCGGCTGAAAATTTACGTAAAAAGACTGGCTGGTCGCACTAAGAAATTAAGAGAGTGCATTTACAAGCAAGAAATCTCGGGTTTATCATAATAGGTTAAACTCATCTAATGGTATTTTTTATACCTCCATCAAAAAGCTAAATCACAATAGCAATCATATGAGTGAACACGTTCTTTGAATTTTTTTTTTATGTATATCAATATTCTTCTTACCTATATCTATAATTACCTGTATCTATAATCAACATTTTTTCATTACCGTTATATCTTAAAACGAAAAAAGTCATTTAAATTTTTAAATCATCATTTAAATTTTTGCCAGACACAATTTCAAATAAATCACATACTACTTCACACCGTAGCAGCATACATATCTATCCAAAGCTAAAACTCTTTACAATGTGAACAGAGCTCGTCGCGCAAGTTGTACACTTGAGAGACTATCGGCGTGTTCAGTATACGGACTGCGAGGCACGAGCCCAACGCTAATCTACGGATTTATCCCCTGGGATCTTTCTTTATCCCGCGATATTACAGTGGGATTTTCCAGCACAGGTAGTAACGGCACCAACTGTAAAGAAGGAATATATGCCGGCGGTGCGCGCGTGTCTTTTCCAGCACAAGATCGGAAGAAGGCGGAGCGAGGAAGAGCGAAACTTTACATATTTTCCTCTCGGTATGCTGACTTTGGATACTTTTTGCCTGTACACAAGAGCTTATCGCGATTGTATTTTTATTTTACCACGTGAGCATGCAGCATACGGGCAACACGAACGAATCGTTCTCCTTCGGCTTTTCTCTTCCATATACCCCTCTTTTCTCGCTTAGCTCTCTGCGATTCTCGAGCTATAGAAAAGTGGAAAGGGGATTTTTACTTTATTTCGTGCTTTTACCTGTAATTCTGATTTAGGAGTCTGATATGTGTTATGTTGACAGGCTTTCCAGTATTTTATATTGAAAATATTTTCAACATAAAAGTATAGATCTTCTTTTCTTATTTATACGTTTTATCGTCATCCATTTGCACGTAGTTTTTCGATCATGATTGCAAAAAAATCGCAGTTATATACAATTTTTAAAATTCATGAACTTGTTCTTACCTAATTAAAATAGTTCTAATAGGCATGGAAGCTTATTCGTTAACACAAAGATACCTTGTTTGTGTATTCAATAACTATGATGACTAAAAATACCAATTTGTAACAAATTTTGTTATTAGGAGTTAATACAAGTCCTTTATATTTTCCAAGACAAAGGAATATGTCAGCAAAGTCACATTTGCTTTAAAAAATGTCTATAGGTGTGCGCATATGTCTATGCAAATACCTTGTCGACGCGGAAATTAGCTCCTTCGAAGCGCAGCTTCTGCACTCGTGTGTGCTTGCAAAGGGAGACAATCCACGCAGAAACCATGCTCAAGGGAACATATAAGCACTCGCTTTGCGTCTTACTGATTTTGCCTTTCCCGTATTCACATACGACGCACTTCACTGGCTGCCCTTGTTATTTTTTCACCCCACTGATAATATGTGCCTAAAGAGAGACTGAAAGAGTCTGCATCGCTAATTCAAACGTTTGTTTGTGAAAATATGCAATTGTGGCATATTGTCAAAAGAATAATAAAACACACGTTCTTTTCAATATAGTTTTTGGAGCTAAAGTACCAAAATTTTTTAAAACTCTATAATAACCTTCTGATAGATTTATCAGTGTTTCTATATATTTTCACGCGTATCTCGTTTAAATAAATTATGCCTTATGATATACGTTTATAAATCTACATTATAAGTTAAATCCAACAAAAGGTTTATTACGAAATTTCGTGTATAGAAGCATTAAGTTTCAATAACCACGGATCATCAGGATTTATTTTTATTCAATAGAAAATATTTTAATTAGATTATTAATGTACTATATATTGTACATAATAAAGTACCAGTGCAGTGTCTGCATTACATATAAAAGGGTCTATTCTCATCTCCTGGGAATTTCGTGTAGATAGTTTTCCGAGATAAAGACGAATAGTTTTGTTTGTTCGTGAATTTTGTGCGAGACTCTCGAGAGAACGCTAGAGCGAAAGCGAGACTGAGAGAAAGAAGGAAGAGAGAACCAGAGATGGCAAGCAAGACAGAGAAGCTAGGTAAGTCGTTCTTCGAAAGAGTAAGTAGTATCTCCCCTTTGGAAAACCGCGGATTCGGGCTTGGCGAATTCGTTTTATGGGTCACGATCTTTCCTCGGTGCCCAGAGACTGGCAAAGAAGCGAAGGGTAAAAAGATCTACGAAGAGGGTGACGGGTATCAACAAAGAAAGAAAAATTTTCCTTCCTTGCATCTCTTAACTCTGTCTGGGAAAGACTCTATTTGTAAATATATGTTTGGTTTGATTTGCAATGATAGATGAGTTTGGATTCATAAAAAAATCAGTTTATGAAAGATTATATAATTATTTATACGAAAAGGATGAGTAATATCCCAAAGTCATTATTGTTAATTCATATTTACGTAAATCAAACCTATATAATTTAGAAAATGAAGAAAATTTTTATTTGATAACTAAGTTTTTCTAAAAGTTATTTTTTTCAAATTTTTATTATTTTTTGCTTTCCTGAATATCACTTATAATCGTATTACAGAATGAAGTATACAACATATATACCATTAAATTTGAAAGCCCGAGAAATCTATGAAGGTCCCACAGGACACACACAGTCATAACGAGTTAACGTCGAACCGAAACTGCTCTAGTAGAACGAGACATTTACAAATATTTACACAGTAATAGGTTCAACATGTAAATTTTCTGATTTGTATACCTATAATAACTCGCAAAATCAGTGAGTTGTATCAAAATTCTAAATAGTATGGACTTGTATAGGTATGTTATTTTTTAGTTGCACCTCATATTATGAACAATATAATGTGTTTCTTTAGCCAAATTATTAATTCGCTTAACAATGCTTTAAGTTTTAATATTGATTAATTTCATAGTGCGCATTACGCCAAACATAAAAACAAATACCCCAAGATTCTCCTTCACATTCCTCACGTGGGTGTAAAAAAAGACTAAGCAAACAATTTGATCTTTTCATACAGGTCTCATGGGCACATGCTGGCTACCGTCTGCCGTCGAAACTACAAACTCAAGCTCGTGCGCAAGACACGAATGCGGCGTCTGCAGCAGCAGTACAAAGAAAGACTTTGGAGAAGCTGGCTCCGGAATTGCAGACCCAGAGAGCACAATGCGAAACTGCGTCGAGTGAGCTTGCGATCTTGACTGAATCGTAATTGCTCCTTAATGAAGTCAGTAATTTAAGGAAGCCGCGGGAAAATCGCTGCCGCTCTACGTGTCTTGTATGGCACAGTCTGCTGCTGCTGCTGCGGTATTGCGGAGGTTGAGGGTTATGTGAAAGTACGAAGAAAGACTGTAACCCAGAACTCGAGAGACGGATTTTTCTGTTTTTTGTTTGAAGGATGATAAGTATAATGCCATCAAAACAATGGAAAGCCACTAATAAAAGTTACTTCAAATGTTTTAATTCACTCAGGACGTATAAATTATCAATTAAATCAAATTATCTTAGTCAGCAAGTTTCTTCATCACGGAAAACATTCGAATCTTTCATTTCTCTTAAAATTACGTGACTTGGACAAACCAACACAGAACAAGAGAGAGAGAGAGAGAGAGAGAGCGAGTGAGAGAGATAGAGAGAAGGAGAGGAGTTGAAGACAACTTGAGCTATCCTGTTCGCAGAGCATCCAGTGCTGGGCCACGCGCTGTCCGCAACTACTGAAACGCTCAGCGGTCGTACACAGCGAGTCTCGCTCTCGCCGCTCTCCAATTCATATGCAAATGAAAAGCGCCGAGCTCGTGCACGAGCGCTCGGGACCGTGGACCTCTATCCAGCCATTGTTCCGGGGTAACTCGCGCAGCCCAATGTCCCGGGCTTGACTTACTATGCGAATTTCCTGGAAAACTCACCCGCCTACCGCCAACTCGACGCGCGGGGACATCCGTGTAATTGATACTTAGCGGCGCCGCTGCTAGATCTGGAGGATGGCTACTCGTACTGCACGTACTAGTTGTGCGTAAGCACACGCGGTTTCACAATTGTGTGTGTGTGTGTGTGTGCAGGTTTTGGAATATCACGCTTTCTTTTCAACTGCACTTTTTTTTTCTTCTGACTCAAAGGACAATGAAGGTCCGCTGCTATATATGCAATCTTCTTCTATATGTCGAGTTCTGCGGAAGAAGGGGGTAGGAAAAAATTTCTCCTGCCCCGAGTCGCGAAGCAAACGAATTTCTTCCTACGTGCGGTGCTAATGACGTTTTTAGGTACGGAAGAACGACGGCGTCACCAAGCCAAAGGGGTAGGAAACCGAGGACCGAGCCACTTAGTTTGCACCGGATAAATTAAAAGCAATTAATTTTAAGTTTGCACCGCAGGCATTCCATTACTAACTGCTGTTTTGTTTCGCCTTCTTTCTGTCCCTTTTTTGCTTGCCCGCTGCTGCTGCTGCTGTTGTGAACTGCTTTATAGTTGTACTCAAGTGAATGTGCTATGCATCTTGACACGATTGTGGAGATCTGCTGGAGTAGTGGAAGACTTTTCTCTAGATAATGTTTTTTTAAACTTTTGTAGGGTATAGAAATATTATTTTTTTTTTTTTTTTTGTATTTTGCGGTTCGGATCTTTGCTGCATATTACAATCAATATCTCAAATACAATATAAGTAAAGCTGTGGTAGAAATTTAACAGTATATAAATTGCGTAGATATATAATTCATCCAATCTCTTGGCACAATTCATCCAATCCGTATATAATCATATGTAATTATAAACAATTCAAATTTTAATCTAGTTATGTATGCAATGATATATGACACAGTTGTGTACAAATCCGATTAAAAACAAAAACTGCAGCTATATTTTGCCTTGATAAATATATTTCGTAATCTAATCCTATTTATCGGGAGTTTATTTAATTACAACAAAATTAATATAGGTGATAAGTAAATAATAAAAAAATAATTCATGATTAATTTAATATGTTATAAATACGTAAGTCGATTAATCTTGGAAAACCCAAAGACCAATAACGGATTATAAAGGAGCTTTCCTGACTTCTCCTGATTCCTTGCACTTTAACTATATATATTTTTTTTTATTTAATATTTTCAAAGTCTGTATATATGCATTTCTGGCTGAAAATGATGGTATTCAAATTATGAAAAGTTATGTAATTATAGAAAAATCTGAGCCTGTCTTTCACTCGGGTGCCATTTCACTTGAATATAGAGTCATTCACTAGATAGAAAGTTGTTTTTCAAAAGTGGGATCATGTTTTGAAAGGTGACTCTATTAATAGAGTGACATTTAACTTTATTTAAGTTAAATTCTCACTGGAATCCGACTGGCTCAGTTTAGACTCTCTCGAGTCATTTTGATTATCAGGATTTTTTTACACTTATAATGTATCTTACAAAAAGCGTGCATGAACTAATTCATTAATAAATGTAAACACTTATTTAATAATAAAAATTATATCACTCTTTGACTACTATATAGTTTTTCTTTTATTTGTTATACATATAAACTTAATTATTATTAAAGTATATAATTTTTATCTATATCAATAAATTTGTACTATTTTCACGAAATCGATATTCAAATACTTTTTATGAAATCAAAATAAATTTTTCAGTTCTTATAGATTTTCTGTACAATAGCTGCCTTCTCTTGAAATTAAAATATTCTTTATTCATATATCTCAGAATTATTATATAGTCACGCGAAAGGTGCACTAAGCCCACTGATGGCAAAAAATCTCCTTTTCGGTAAAACCCAGTGGCCGCGCGGCTTGCGCGAATAAGTCAGACAACGTGCGCCGGTAAAAAATGAGTATGCTTCGCAACTCCTCACATGCGGCGAGTCGACCGAACCACTTTGGCGGGTAAAATTTATGCGTCGAGAAATTTTTCTCGCTGTAAATATAGCGGGTGCCGCATTTTTCCAAGTGGTTTTCCATGTACGAATTCTCGAGTGACATAACGTGAATTTTATTAAGTAGCGTATTTTATGAAAGTGTTCTTTATTTTTCTTATATATTATTCATCTAATATTTGTTTGAAATGTTCGTAAATAATTGTATAAGCGTCTAACCATAGCTGTGGCCAGATATATTTGAAAAAAATCTCTTTCTTATATTATATTATAATTAAGTATATCACCGTGAAATATGATTATATTAATAATACCGACAATATAATACATGTTATTTGGTGCATCAGCTTATACAATCCTCATTTAAGATTAATTGCGAATATTGAAAATTTAGCGCTTCGCGCGAAGCAGCCTCCTTTTTAATCCTCAACTATTCACGTAATCTACATTGCGAACGCAATCAGCGAATCAGTCAACTTTAACAAATTTAGCAATCAGAGTAAAAAAAAGGTTAAATATCTCGGGCATCATGAGTAGAACAAGAACTCCCAAGAGCAAAGAACTGTGCGCTTTTAGGATCGGTAAATAATCCGAAACAATGTAGGACAAAAACATAAAAATAAAGTTTTACGCTCCGGTCGGCACAGAGGGGGCGCTGCTCGTGCTCGCTCTTTCGCGACATTTCGTAAAAAGCTTTCTTTATTTCTCGCTGTCATCCTGTCTCTCCCTCGCGCCAAACGTAGCAAACCCGCGCTCTTCCTCATTACTCGGATCGCGCTCGGCTAAGCATCAGCTCGTGTTTAACCGGTGTCGCTTATTTATGGCTGTGTTCGTGCGCGCAGGCGAGCGGACGAGTTAATATGAAAGCATAAAAAATAGCCCTTGATCCCTAACTTGCAGGAAGAGTCGCCGCGCCACCGACGCCGCCGTTGTTTTTTCCGCGCAGAGCTATAAAGCATGCGGTCGCTTATCGCGCGATACTCGCGTCTTAACGATCGACTTTGCTAATGAGTCTGCGCTACATTGCTTGCGGTCACGCAATTTCGTTGCTCTGTCTCCCTCTCTCGCCGGCTACACTTTTTGCGGCTCCCCGTCTTTGTCCGCGGTTGTCTATCCACGTCTGTTTCTCGACTTGGCTCATTTTTTAATGGCTTGCTAATTTTTATCGCTGAGATTAAACTCCGCGATTAATTTTCCCATTTGTCCCTTATTTCTGGAATTAACTTTAGTTTATACAGCTCTTATAGTCGCTTTAATACCAGAGCTTTGAATTATTATATCGGTGTATTTTTTCAGGATACGTGAAATTGTTAATTGCTGCTCGAATTTTTTAACCTCTTTAACCAAACGATTCTCTCTCTATATCATATGTATCGTATTAAATATAATTTTACGTATGCACATGTAATTTCCGACGGATTTTAGTGAATTTACGTTTATTTGTATAAATTTGAAATCGGTACAATAACAAACATGTTACACGTAATTATTACAGCAGAATTAATATCACATGAATACGAAAACCTGCAGGGCTTATTTTCTCTACCAGACTTCCGATCGATAATTTCTCGTACGAGATTAACTTTGTCCAATATGGTTCTCTGATCCTTTTGCCGGTCAAAAGCACCCCCGCCAATTACTTTTTCCATAGTCCAGCAGGCAGCGCACGTGCAGGAAAAAAATATAGAGGTACAAGCGTCCACGAACCGGTTTTGCGCCATCTATAATCCCGTGTCTCGGACACAATCAGAAATCTCTCCAGCTCGAACCCCCTTCATCTGTGAGGCAATCGCTCGTAGCTGGAGCAACACAGCATCGGCGGCGCGGGCATCGATGGCGCGGTGACGGGGGGCTCGACTGGTGTGTATAGCAGCGACGCGGAGCCGAAGTTTGCCCCCGCTAATTGGAATCCTCGACGGGACGAAACCAAGAGCGCGAACGATCGGTAACTAGATCCGAAGTGGATTTGTCGCTCTCGCTCGCATAAGCCCAAGCCGCACACGCGCGCGCGATGCTCGCCGGAGTTCGACGCTCCGCGAGTAGCGCGCGCGTGAAGCCACGTAACGACGCGTATAAAGGGAATGGCGCTCCAGCCCGATTGGGGATCGATCGTCAGCCTCTCGGATAAGACGGATTCGATACCTCTACTGCTACCGCGCGTGTTTCTGTTTTACACGCAGTCAGGGGAGGGATAGCGAGTGATCTGCCAGCCAGACTCGTTGAATTATGTTGCCAGCAAGTTTACTCGGTTCGGCTTTAATCTCGGCTGTATACGCTGCTGTGCCAGTGAGTTTGAGCGCGTGTATATGCAACTGATCCGAGAAGTATACTGAAAAATAAAGGCTGTACTCTGCTGATATATACGTGCTACTTTGGATTGGTATAACGCTGATGCAGCTATACATAGCGCGATGATTCACTTTTGAAGTTTTGTTTTCGATTGGCTGAGTGGCTATATAATACACTTGTCTAATGAGTCGCGAATGAGAGATCGCGTAAGTTTCCCTGCTCATATATACTAGAACTTTTACAAGTTTTGGCTTACGCTTGAACGTGATTGGTTTATCAAAAATGAGTCTTTACTAAAAGTAGATATCTGCTAACCTATTGAGAAAAATAAGTAGAAGTTTACGAAGCATTATCTTATATTTATTCGCAGTTTGTGAAATTGCTTATAATAAGGGCATCAATAATAAAGAAATGTCTGAAAAACTATTGTTATGCTTCGTAATTAAGTGAGGTAACGGTTTTTTTTACTAAAATATCGTTGTTAATAATATTAACAAGGATAACTTCATTAAAAGTTACAATTTTTTTTTAAATTTTTTTTGTTGCAATTATACAAAGCTATTTTTGCATCGTAAACATCACGCAAATTACGGAGTCCCTCTTTTATATCTACAATAATTAGTGCGAAAGTTAAATTGTTGTATTTCGTTTTTTTTTTTTTTTTTTTCATGAAACTCCTGGCAATAAAAGTGCAGACACATACAAAGCATATGGCGAAAATAAAACGAAATTTCATTACTCTAGAGTTAGATACTTTCTTCATGATGCTGGCTTGCGTACAGCATGCGCGAAACAGAAATGAAAATATGACTTAGTCTTGACAAATGTTTCCTTGGCCGACATGCGTTACGACATGCAAATGGGATCGTAAGCGCCGTACGCTCGTTCCGTTGTCGTGCACTAAGCTGCTTCTCCTTTTTTTCAAAGTGTGCTTTAAAAAAGAAATTGTTACGATTTCCTTAATGCATGCTACCCTCGTAAAAAAGATTTGTCGCAGTTAGGGTATCTTTTTATAATCTTTATTACTCGCAGAGACAAAATTTCCGCAATATATAAAAGCCTTGTAATAACGAGCGCGGCAATATTCGACCTGTATATGTATATACAGGCCGCCCGCACGCAGTTATAACGAAGCAGCCAGGGAACCAGGAATTTTATAAAATAAGCAGAACTACTATTTCCGCAAGTTAGTCGTGCAGGTAATAGCTTCATCATTTCCTCACAGTAATTGCGCTGCGGTAGGGTGCAATTATAGTGCATCTCGCCTTTTCCTTCACCTTGTGCTGCATTGAGCAAACTATATTACATAATGGTTATAATCTTGACAAAAATAGTAGCCACTGATATAAGACATGCCCCAGACCAATTTAATCGGGAGAACGGCAAGTGCAAATTGAGTTGTGTATGCAGCGATGAGCGAAAGCAGACTGCAGAAATAACAAGAGTTCCGTATTCTTTGTGTTTATCCAGATTATTCTTTGTTTATGTTTTGCGATATTATGATCGAACGGTAGACACACTTTACTGAAAACCATAAATAAATTTCAAATAATAATTAGTGCTACATAAAATTATAAACGCGTTCTTAATAAATTCAATTATACTCTGAATTGGTACAACTCGATATTTAAAAATAATATTATGACTCTTTCTTAAAACTGACTTCAAATAAATTTTTGGAAGTAGTTTAATAAATTAATGCTAATGATTGCTGTCGTTTTTAGTACAGTATTTAAACCATGTATTAGTAAAGAGCTATATTACAAAATAGTTTGACTTTTATGGCTTCGCTGTTAAAACCAAAAGTATATAATGGTATATATTAACGCAGTGCACATTTAAATTCACGCAGGTGACATCGTCCATCTGTTTAATGAGAGCGTAAACTGTGCAATAAATCGACACATAGTACATGACGTCTGCATATGCGCTAAAAATGAAACAGCAAATTACTAAATATAAAACACGCATGTTTTGCTCCATAATTTGAAGTTCCAGGGGTGTACTCTGATATCGATCTGAAATCGTTCAGAACCCTGAGTATTGCCTCTAGCATTCTTTATTGCGCGTTATAAGATACATTCCACCACTTATAGAGAATTTAAAGCGGCGGGACTGCTCTGCAGGCACATTCATCAACAATTCGAGGGTGTGCCATGTAATGACGACTGATACAATTCTGATATTGAAATTCTGTGTGCAATAATATGTACCTAACTGACTTTGTTCATTTTTACTTTTAGTGCAAACAACTCGTAGTCCATCTATGTTATAGAATTTTGAAAGAGTTGTTTGTTAAAAGTTATTACATCAATCTAAATTTATCAAAACTGAAAATAAGTTTTGACAGTAACATGGTTAGCAGTTCGCGTGGTACCTGTAAATGATCTATAACCGAAATTATGTTACAAGAAATACAACGCAGAGAGACGCACCCTGTATGTTGCTAAAATCAATTTGGAATTCAAGGCGGGACTCTGTACTCATCAATTTCTCCAACGTGTCTAAATCTTATTTCAATTGTATCGCATTACAGTTTCATATAAACCAGGCTATATCAGAAGTATCAGATTTATGATGCGACTTACATGAGTCAATCAATATATAAAAGCTGCAATATGTTTAAATATACTGTGAATCGTCAAGAGAGTTTCATAGAAGACCACTAAGTAACAAGCATACGCAGTATTAAACTAGTTTTCCCTAACTTTCATCATGAATTGAGTCAACTATTTACTCGGAAAGTGTACTCAACAATTAAGATTATCATCAAAGTCCCACTAACTCGACAACCCAGTCGCTTTTGTAAACAGTTGCTTTAGAACTGCATTTGCTGTCTTCCTCATATAATTGGAGCTTTAGCTATATTTTTTAATTTGGATCGATTACAATGCCTCAATAAACTCCATTCACGTTTAAACGACAATTCAAATGACAACTTTAGTTACATGCGGGACTGTAATAGCCTGGCTAAAACAGCAATAATAATTACCATTAGTCGATGCATTTTGCAGATACAGTGACCATTACATGGGCGAGTACACACGAAAACTCAAGTAAATTTCAATGTGCGAAATATATTATGTGCGTAGAATAATAATCGTTAATTTCATCGTTTCTTTCAGTTACTAGCAATTGTATTCTACGATCTCAGTTTTTATTTCTAAACAGTATGCAAATTTGTAACAAATATTTTACAAATGTATAAGTACATAATTATTTGATTAATATTCTGTTTCAAAAACATAAGTATGATTCAAAACAACGGAGATTACAACGCATTCTAGTTTTTGAGGTTATAGCTATCAATCACGTTCACGTATTAAATGCTGTATGTAGCATATTCATTAATATCAGAAATATGATTTTTGGCCAATAGAGTAAACAATATACTAATTCATAAAATAAAATAGCTTTCGACATAGAACTTTTTTAAAACATTTCTCGATTGTGTTTTATAACGAATTTTCTAAATTATCGGTATATTTTTGCTCACATTGCAATTTGATCTGTGAGGCCGACTCTTGATTAATTTTGAACTCGCCAAAAAAATTAAAAACTCGCAAGAAATTATAGCACCAGAAAGTTTATGTGAATTACGTTACACCTATCTATAAGATCAAAGGATACCGTCGTAATATAGGGGTTTCGTCACGGAGATTTCTATAAACTCTGTAATTTTATCAATTATATTGATCTTTTGCAAAAATTGATCTATCAAATAAAACACATACTGTGAAGACCTATTATTCTTTCATTACATACGCCTGTTGAAAGTTTTCGCTTATTATTTTATTCTGTTTTTAATATTATCGAAATTCTTATTTTTAATGTTGTATTAAATTCAAATTTGTTTATTTTCTCTAAGGAAAGATTAGCTATATTTCCACAGTTGCAGTGAGCGAGCTCATTTTCTTGAAGTAAGGTTTCAGTATAATATATATGTGTTTGTTTACATTAGAATATGCCTGACGTATGGTACCCTAATAGGAAATCCTATATTTACGCAAAACAAATTATGTTGATCCTCTAGAATATATACGCCTACACATAAGCTATCGCACTAGAATATTAATGTTTGATGTTTCTTGAGCAATAAATAAGATGGACTCGATATTCCAATTTTCACGTTCGTAAAAAATCTAAATTTATTATTTACGTCAAAGGCATTAAGAATATGTATATTAAAGTGGAATACAGAGTTCATTAGTTTGAAGGATAATGCAAGCCAATTATCAGACAGCAATTTTTAATTAACAAAATAGAATGGAGTATACTTTGCTCGATTATGCGCTCGGGCAATTGTTGGCTCGTAGTTTCGAGTCGGGAAACGTTAAAGCGCTAAAGGAACGGCCGTTAACGTTCCCTGGAGGCATTGAGTACGAGCTTGGAGAAAGGGCGAAGAGAGTGCAAGAGAAAGCGAGAGGGAAAAAATAGTTTCGTCTATTTTTACACCCAGTTTACCGAGGCTTGTGCATCTACGGTTAAGGGCGGAAGCACAAGAGACACTCGACTAAATTGCACATTTTAATCCGAGGCGCGCTTCCTCCTGTTTTCCCGTGGCCCATGCGTCAGGTTTTTTTCAAACGGATGAGCTATAAATTCCCAACTGAAAAGAGAGGAAGACCAACAATGGTATATATCGCGAGCGAGTCGGGAGTAAATGAAATATAGCAAAGAGAAGAAACGCCCCACATCCCACATTGACTGTTATGAGAGTCGAGGTAATCTTAGCGAGAAAACGTAATTAAATAACTGAATAGATGAACTGAATTTTAGAGGAATGAGTATGTGGAATCCAATCTCGGAATTAATTTCTTTAGTAAGATGTCGGTGATGTGCATTTTTTGCAAGTGGCGTATGCGCTATAATTCAAATGTACTTGATATAGCATTAATTTTGATCTTTATTATGATGCATTCAAATAATTAACTAATATTTGATAAAAAGTTTTAAATACAAATCCAAATTCACGCATTAATAAAAACAATAAAACTCATAAATTGTTGTAGTACCAAATATCTATGCGAATGAATATTGTCTAATTTTTAACTTTATCATATAACTTTACGTATTATAAATAACATTTATAATACGTCCATAATTTTTGCGATCTTCAAATGTTGTGAACATTAAATATGCGTATTATATAATTGATTATTTAATTTACTTCAAAAGATCTACAGCTTTTCGGATTATCATTCTACTATAATTTATTTTGATTAAATTATAAAACTGAACACTTCTTTTCAGTATAATTATATTAGTTAATAATAAATAAAGTAATAATAAGGCAGTTTTATCTCTTCTATATCATCTTCATCTTTCTACCTAAACATATCGAGTTGGTATCAGACTGTCATACTGGGATTCTTAATAACGTTAAAAACGTATCATATATATGGCACGTTCCCTTCTTTTTCCATCTAAGCTATATTTCAACCACAACGGGAGACGGTAATCAAACCTAATGTTCGAAATTGTGGTACACATGCATCACAACTAAGGATATCACTAAATTTATATCTCGTATTTATATTTTCTTTATTGTAAGGAAGTGTGCTAATGATCCTATAAATTATAGATTATCCACTCTAGCATTAACAAGGCTGTGAATTCTAAGGGTTTAAAAAAATTTCGTGTACGTAACGGCCCAATTTTTGTGTTAGAATTGCAAACAATTTATTTATATTTATATTGAAAATAGAATGATAATAATTTTTTTCAGAAACAAGTTATCACATCTACACAATGAAATAAAAAAAAATTATTTAACACAATTAAATATTATACCTTTAATGAAAAGGGGAAAATATTGTCAATAGAAAATGCAATATCATTGATATTCCGGAAATCCCATGTCGTCGATTTGTCGAATTCATTATATCCTCGGGGTGCGAGCGGCCGCGCGATTCATCAATTTGTCGTCGAAGAGCGCTCCCGCGCACGCAAGAGAGAGATAGAATGTGTGTATGTGTGTTTATGTGTGTGTGTGTATGTGCGCGCGTGGAACGAGAGGACGCGCGTATTCGCATGCATGAGCGTCGGTAATTATCGTAAGCTTACTTAATAACCGCGCTGGTTGTAGTAGCGTGCGGCGCATATAGTCGTCATCTGGGAAATCCACGAGCTATTATTAATTTATATTTTACGTGCGTCTGTGAATGTTCGCGACTATTCAATTTTCGGATCCTGCTGTCCGCGTCCGGCGGTAGTGGCGGCGGTGGCAGTGCTCTGCTGATTCTCGCTCGTCCGTATCATTGTCATTCGCATATCATTTATACTCGACCAACGCAGATGCCACTGATGCGTATTCGCGATTCAGCAAGCATCTACAATTAAAAATTCATCGATTAAAATTGGAAACAGCAGCAGCAGCCATGCGCTGCGTTAGCATCTGCAGACTCAACAAATATTCCGATGCCGCATATGTTATAATAGCTTTGTTAAAAACTTGGAGTGTTATATTAATATCGTTAATTATCAACTTTTTTTGTTAGCTTTCGATGCGATGATATTTTATCATAAAGAATAGAGTACACTGAAATTAAAAAACATGTTTTATTGGGCTTCAAGGTCGGAATAAACACAAATTCTAGCTATTTCGCTGCGATCATTAAATTCTTTAATCCACGAAATACTGATTAATATTTGAAATAAGAATTTTATAACCCTAGGCTATATATACAGACAATCAGGAATCCATCAAGAGCAAATAATTATCACGAGAACATGATTGTTTGTATAGTAATTATGGAATAACATATAATACTACAAATTTTTCTCACCTGACTATAAATTCTTTGTAGAAATTATATTTATTAGACATAACAGTGATATCATCATAATATGTTATATGCCGTATTACTGCTTACGTGCTTAAATACGTCAATAACATCATATGTTATTGACGTATTTAACCACGTAAGCAGTATTGAACGCCTTTATAATTTTATACCCATTATATTTTACGTTCTAATAATCACGCGTCATTTCACTCCTTGTGCAGGGGCTCGTTCACTGACCTGAATGCGCCATTGTATATAGAAAATTGCCATTACCGGTGAATAACTCGACGCAGCTGGGTCAGGCTGGCGCAGATAAGAATCGAGCTCCATCCTCCGCAAGCTAAACGCGGGGGAAGAAACGATATTCACGCGCGGACAGAGGGAAAACGATGACGAAGTCGCTGACACCGGTATAAGCTACGCATTATTAGAATACTCGAGTTGCACCGACCAGCTAATGTATGGGAAAGACGAAGGCGTTAGCGCGTCCGATGCGGCCTGCTGTGCTATTTCAAGAGCGCAATTTTCCGCCTCCTCTCTCGTAAATTTTAATCTTTCCCCTAACATGCGCATGCGGCTATGCGTTTAATATATATATATACGCGTATGTGTGTGCGTGTGTGACAAAGAGAGTGTGTATACGTATATTTGTGGGTTTGTGTATATGGATAGACTGCGAGTGATAAAAATGAGGGAGAAAAACGCGCTTGCGTATCTGGCAAAAAAGTTTTCTCGCGTTCTACTTATTTCGCGCAAGATATAACTGGTGTGCTTTCTACGCCAGGAACTTGCACTAGATTTTGCTTTGGTCGCTCCTTTTTGTTTTTCCGCTTTCATTTCTTAATCTAAGTCTTTAGTTTTATTTTGCGCAGCTCTCAGTTTCTGACAGCGTGTAATTGCGCTCTGGAAATGCTGGTTATAATTTAATCTTGTTCGCGTGGTTATTACTACTTCAGCGGTGCTTTGTATTTTAAATACTAGGCAACGAAAGATCGCCAACTGTGAAATGGATATGCCTCTGCAGTCAGCGAAAGATTCTTTACTGCGCGCTCCCCTTATAATTACGAGAAATAGCGTACACAGTGAACGCGGCAACTTCGACTAAACAGCAAGATTTCTCTGCAATAGCTGCTCTCTAATAAAGGCTTTGGATAATTAGAAAATACTGTTATTTATATACAAGTCTAAATCATTTAGTTATCTGAAATGAAATTAATGACGTATACATAAACGGAGAACTACATAAGCGAGTAGTAATGTCCGAAAATAGTCAGACATGATACAAGTGCTATATCAATATGAACGTGTTATTTTTGTTTTTATAATACACCTGCTTTGTTACAAAAAAGAAAGATTGATGGGATATAATTCATTTTCTAATATTGAGGTGAAGAAGTGATAACGCTTGGGTGCTGAAAAATACTCGAGTAATTAAACTAAACCAGATTCTTCGCATCACGGAGAAAAAGAAAATTAAGCTAGTGAACGACCGCATTTTTCTTGTGCAGGTGGTACATATATCAGGAAAGCAATTAGTAATCTGAAGAAAAAATGAATAACAGAAACTGACATTATCTTGTCTGCAGTAATTTATGATCCGTATCTCTGATTAGTGGAGTACATTAGACTTGTCAGTATCACCGCCCCTAGGTAAAATCTTTCCGTGTTTCATTTCAAAGCACCGCGAAATTCATTACTTTCGCGGCACGGCATCCCTCCATGGGCATAATACTTTACAACTCACAATTATCAATACTCCCTTTCCCCACCTCACAGAGATATTTTTCTTCGTTTAAAATCGTACTATCCGTATCTAGTGTGGAGCAAAAGTTTTCTTTTATTAAATTTTTTACATAATCCAACATTTCTATTTCTATTTGAATAAGAATATAACAAAATATATATGAGTCTGCCAATATCAATAATTTAAAGACATACGGTAGTTGTAATACAATTTTCATAATGAAAGATCATAACTTATTCCGTTAATTAAATTAAGAAAGAGCGAAGTCTACAACGGAATGAAAGAGGTTCTCAAACAAACTGCAGCCGTGCCAAATCGAAAGTTTACGCAAGAGCAAATCTTATCGGCTCATTTTATTTTAACAAACAAAAATCTTAAGGCACTGTTCATTAGTTCCATGGCTATTAGCGCATATTGAAGTCGTACATCTTATACCATATTTGAAAATTCCGGATATGTAATCGAAACGACGATCATACCGTATATAATAATAATTAAAATCCGTTCTCTTTCTGTGCCTTTTCACTTTTCTCAATGTACTTTTAATCGTCCAGGCGATATAAGTATACTCCTTGATTATTTTCTACCCTCTTTCCCCACTGCTGGCCATGACGCGCGATTCGTACATTTATCGCTGGGGAGCTCGACACTGCGCGCAAAACTTCCGCCCATCGACGAAGTTGTCGCGAACTTTTGCAGGTGCAGCGCGCCAGCGCAGAGGCCGAAGTAAAATTGGAAGTTATTATCTGCCGGTAACAGGAGGCCGAATTACGGGCACTTCCCGAGCTCTGAAGAATCCTGCTTCTCTCTCTCTCTCTCACTTATTTTTGCCTCCTAGCCAGCATTCTCGACCCCCTCGACCCCTTCTTCTTACTCGGCTCTCCGCTAGAGATCTTTTTCCGGCTTCTTGCTGGTATTTATTCGTAGCGCGCCCTGTAGGAGCTGCGATTAAGGCAATGCCGACGGGATAGCCCCGGCACCCGACTTTAACTTATAATCGTTTCACTTTCCAGGAGTCCAAGTCAGCTTCTTTGTTCCCAGTGGAACCCAGAAAACATAGGAAATGGAAGGAGATGCTGAAAGAAGAGCAAGCGTAAGCGTTTCTGTCGAGTACTCAGAGATTATATTTGCGAGCCATTGAAGGCAATCCGACGCGCTTGTAAGTTTTTAATTGTTGTCATTATCATGGGTTTCTGGATTATCTCTACGTCGTAATACAATATTTTATAAAATTATATTTATTGCTGAAATTCATGATTCAACTGCGTGTAGAAATACAATGCTAAAAAAGGGAAATCTGTCACATTTAAGTAGTACAAGTTTAATTTTGTCGAGCCAAGATTATGATTATTGCTATGTTTGAAAAAATCATGTTAAAAAATAGTTCTATATGAAGATTTATGGTAGGATGAATGACATATAGTATTTATTTTGAACACAAAATTTGATTTATTTAAATTTTTGACAATATCCAGTGTTGCGATGGCGCTTGTATACGGTCTAATAATCGTATACCTAAGTATTTACCTCGCTATTTCGTCTTCTTCGAACGTTTTCTATCTCACGTTTATCCTTTTCTTTTTAGATTTCTGACTAAACTTATCGGTTAATTACCGCGTTTTTTTGAAATGCCATTGTCCTTTTCAAAATATAAAATTTTATAATGAATAATTATTCACCAGCACAATCAGCAACAAGTTTTTTTAAAAAGATCATATCGTCGGTCCCTACGAAGACTAGTGTGGTTCAGATCCCCTACGAAGACTAGTGTGGTTCAAATTTTCTACGAAGAGTAGTGCAGTTCAGATTTTGCGGCGAAGAGTAGTGC
>UCOJ01001600.1:0-25871 GCA_900474305.1 Cecidostiba fungosa
CTACAGCTGCGGGTGTATCTCACGATTTTTTTTTTTTTTTTTATTTCGTTGAGCTTTGCTACCGAAACTACAGGTGAGATGTGACGATAAGCTGCGGTGGCTCGAGTTTCTCTATATATAGATATATACCGAAGCTACTTTTTGGTCAATGGAATACGAAGGATCATTTTCGGGCTTGGAAACTATATCTCGGGCTATCGGGAAATTAATGTATTAGTTCCGACTGATGAGCTGTGGTATATGGCTTTGTGACCTAAAAATATGATTGATTCGGCTCTCTCTCTCTCTCCGCGAATAGTATATATAATGATCCGGAGAAGTGGTTTTCGGTGTATATAGCTCTATCTATAGAAACTATATATAGAGAAAATTCACAAAAGGCAAAAGCCATTCAGTTTATTTATACATACAAATCCTGCCCTTTCAACTTGACTTTTTCATCGAACCCTTTTCTCCCCTCTTGAATCCAAAACTCCCATACAAACACAAACCGAAAACTCAGCTGTTATCTCTAGAAACTTCTCTCGACAATACCGGCCATAAATCAGCCAAGCCGTATATAGAATGATAATAATTTATCCAAGAGATTTAGTCGACGTATATTCATGTACACACAAGCTCGCCTTCTCTCGATGAATCCCGTTGTGCTGTTGCGATGAGTTCTCTCTCTCTCTCTCTCTCGTATGCAAACGCGAACGAATCGTCGCTCGTTTGCACAGAGCCGCCGCCGACGTGATGCAGACGAGGAATAGTATGCGTAGTGTGTAGCTCCTAGGCGCGCGCGGCAATTATACTTTCGACGTTTGTCGCGGGGGGAAACGTTTGTTTTGCTGGAATGAGGCTTATTTGCACCGGTGGTTGCTGCTGCTACTGCTACTGTTTTGTTATACTGGGGTGATACTTCGTTGTTGTTGTTGGAGTGGCTTGAAAATTGTTTCATAGGTTTTGTGGAATTTAAGCTCGAGAATTGTTTTGTATCAATATACTGTATAGCTGTGTAGTGTTTCTTTTTTTTTACATCGTTTATGAGGGTAGAACTTTAAAAGTTTTACTTTTCAATTATATTACATTTTATAAGAGTTTTCACATCAGGTCATCGTTTCTTTATGAAGAGACAATGTTTCTTTTTTATTTCAAGCATGTGACGTTCTTAACCATTAAATTTAAATTGAAGAGTTTGCTGAAGCGAATATGAAGCACCTTAAAACGATATCTGATTGGTCGTCGTTGAAATGGCGCTAAATTTGAAATTTGTAATTTATAAATTCCAACCTCAAATACATAAGGAAGATTCTACGTTCATCTTCATTCATCGATTTCTATTTCTTGACAAAACTTCAGAAAGTTTCTAGCATCGACAGCTATATAACCATCCAGACTTCCACTGTCTTTCAAAACACCACATCGCCATAGCAATATTTACAAGTTTTTTAATTATCAGCAACGGCCACAATAGTACATTTGTACTGAATGGAATTTCAGCGATTGCCACCGGCGCTTCAAGTTATTATAGATTTGCTGCTACTGCTGTTTGTATAGCCGGCGGCCTCAACTGAATACATCGCTCTGAAGCTACTAATATACCAGTTTCGCGAGGATTTTCAATGCGACCAAAATGTTCCATAGCACCCTGTGCCAACATCAATTCACAACGCTGTACACACGTTTGTCGAAAAATAACACTTCGAATCAATAAGATTCAACGAATACAACAACAAGCCGTATCAGGTGTTTGCACGAGGCGCAACAAATTGCAGCCATCCGTATACACACCCTTGACTATCTTCTTCTTCTTCTTCGCTATTATCGGCCAAGATTTATCGCCGTCGGCGGCTCTCTCTCTCTCTCCAAACAAGCTAACCGAACTCGCTAATTTACAAACTCGCCTGTTCTCTCAACTTTCTCCCTTTCTTCTGACCTGCTTTTTCTCGACTTCGCTTTCAAGGATACGGCTTTAACTTTGAACAGACGAGGGTGAGAGAAAGAGAGAGAGAGAGAGAGAAAAAAATGAAGGGGTGTGCTGGACTCGTTTGTTTTAGCCGAGCGCGTTAAGCGATGAATGTAATGTGCCATTGTTACGTGTGAAACGATTATGCGTTGTGTGTGTGTGTGAATTATTAACACCCTTTTGTTACGGAGGGTTATTTATCAAAATTAGCTTCATCTCCATTGAATAATACACTTTGTGCTCGGCCTTTTTTTTTCTCACTGCCTCGTGATTTTTCATTAGGGTTTTATTATTACGTGAGATTCTGAAGAATTCTTGAAAGCCAAAAGAATTCGCGCTACGAAAATTATACTACACTGTTATACAGGTATATAATACACTTAAATTAAAAATTTTTCTATTAAAATTCTAATTCCTACAAAGCTCGACACACACACAGCCTCACCCGTAAACCTCGAAACCATGCGAGCAATAACGATAAACCTTATCCCCGGATAAAAATCTTCATCTCTCAATTAGCCCCCCTAAAAAAAAGAAAGAAACAATCCATCCAAGCATCATTCCCCCCATAAACATCTCTCATCCCTGTATTTTCCCCTCGACCAATCTCCACCCCCTAACAACTTTCTCCTCCTCAGCTTAAGCTTAAAAGCGTTCACGCTTCTTCATCCAGCTGTTATACTACTTCCTCCTTCGCTTTGTTATCCCGAGGCATTATTTTTCTCTCCTCTAAACCGCGCGGAAAATTAAGGGGCATGAGAGCGCGCAGCATTTCATTAACTTCCGTCCGAGTGTGCAGCAGCAGCAGCAGCAGCCGCGGATATTACTGTGGTTCTCTCTGCAGCTTGCGCGAAATTAAAGCGCGAGCTCGCATACGTAATGAACGTATATAGCGTGTAGTAGACGGAGACGCTTTTTATGTGTATGTATGTATGTATGTATGTGTAGTTTTGGAGGCTGTTTTCAGAAGAGAAGCTAATGCCTCTAATTGCGCTGGATCGCGTGCTCGAGTGTAAAAGATATTGGTATACTGGACTGCGTGTGCGGTTTTTGGACTGTAATGAGCGAGACGCAATCTTGGAATATTGTTAAATGCTGGGAATTTAGATGAGGGGTATCATTTTATTGTGGATTCTTAGAGTTTCTTACTAGTTGAGATTTTAATTGAAAGCTGAGTATAATTTTGTTGTATGCACTGACTCAGTAAAGATAGAAAGACGTATGAATAATAATAATAAGAGAGATAAGAAAAAGATCATTAATTAAACTTGTTACACACTGTAAAAAATTTTCTCATCTGTAAAAACCACGCAATATTAACGTAGACAAACACAAAGCGTAAATTTTACTCATAGAGCGACGATTCGAGTGAATGAAAAATCTTCATAAAAGAACACGTAATTCCTTTGATCGCCGACAGGGGTCTTATCACGGCGACATATAAAGGCGGACTTGTTCGTCGCACTTGAGCGTTCGCCTTTCTTTTTCCTATCTCAGTTCGCGCCTCAATGAAATGGACCAATGGGACGCGTCGTCGACAGTGTTGCGAATTCAAGCCTGTTTCGTTTAATTTGGCAGCGTCGCATTGAAGCTGAGACTCATTCACTATAAGCGCTACACAGCTGGAAAAACCAGATGTGTGGTTTTTTTTTCCTTTAGTTTTTATAGTTCAGTTAGAGCTAGGTTGACTAGGTGGATGTGTTTATCGAGACTTTGCCGAAACTGATTTTTTTTTGTGTTGTTTGCATTGTTTTGGTGAGTTGTATGGAATTGATTTTTAATTTATTGATTTATAGTTGTGTAGATTTTTATTCGACTTTGTGTTTTTGGGATTCTATGAAACTTACTGGTATAGAGATATATTTGGAAAAATTTCTTTTTGAAACTATGTTGAACTTAATTGAGATAAAATTATTTCGAGGTATTTGAAATTCATAATAGACGAGATTGAATTCAAGTAGTAAATAATTAAGCGGTTAGCCGAAATGACAGCAAAAAATAAGTATGAGTCATTTATGAAAAGTCTGTTGTACTACTTGATAACGAAAAGATACAGTATCTTTTCCAAGTAATTTGTCGAGATTTTTATTACGTATGTATGTAATAGCAATGAAAGAACAATATTAGACAGGTTTAGTGACGTAAACCAGCGCTGATATAACAGAAATTGCAAATCAATTGACTTCAGTTCTAGTTAACATTTGTAACAAAAATTTACAGACAATGGATCACGAAAATATTTACGAACGCGTTGGTTTCACCATCGAAGACAACATCATCAAAGGATACCCTAAACCTTACTGTATGAAAACTCATAATCTCGGTAAAGTTATTTTGGATGTCTTAAGCAGTAATCCAGATCACGTTTCCCAGGTAAGAATACAACGATATCAAATAACTAAAAAAAAGATATATTCTATTTTACGGACGTTGTTACGCTTGAAATGATAAACCAATATTTTTTTCCAATTCTTCGAACGTAAAAGTTTTCAATATCGAAATAGCGTACAGCGTTGACATGATGCAGGAAAATATCAAAACATTTTTCCGATACTGAAAAAAATAACACTAAATGAACAAGATATCTTTATACTTTTGATCTCGCTAGTTCACGAAAAACAAATATATTTTGCATCGGGTGTATATTCTTACGCGTTTTTACTAGTGTAACTTAAGAAAACAATAAACAAAAAACTTTGCAGATTGAAACTGAAACAGGCAAACAAACTACTTTCGCCGAAATGAGAGATAGCAGCATTCGGTGTGCTTTATGGCTGCAGAAACAAGGAATTGCTAGCAACGACGTAGTTTCGATTTGTACGGATAACCAACTGGACGCTTACATTCCAGAATTGGCCACGTTTTACGTCGGTGCTGTGTACAACCCCTGGCATCACGACGTTGCATTGAGTAAATAGCCAGACATCTATAAAAGTATTTTCGGTATCAATATGTGTAAATCAATATTGCACAATTTTCACTTTCGTCTTTGACTCTGTATAATAATTTAATTGCGTATTTCTTAACTATCAAATTATCACGTATACGATTTCCAAACATTATTTCAGAACCGGCCCGTCACCTAATTCAATTGGTCCGACCGAAGGTAATATTTACCTGCGAAAATGCAGCCGACACACTTGCGGAAGCAGCGAAATTAGAAAGCATCGATACGAAAATAGTGGTTTTCGGTAAACATTCCAGTTTCGAGTCGTTGAGCGACGTGATGAAACAGCAACAAACGGAGGAGATCGAAAATTTCCAGGTGAAAGTAGTCGAAAATCCAAACGATGTCGCCCTTATCGTTTTCTCGTCGGGTTCGAGCGGTCTACCCAAGGGTATAGTACACTCTTACAACACTTTTTCGAAAAATATTTTAAGATTCTCCAGACTTCCCAGGAAAACTGATGTGATGCTGTGGTACACCTCGCCCTACTGGCTCACCGCAGTTTATTATACTCTGCAATTATATTTGCTTCAGTCGACCAGAATATTCCATGCTAAATTCGATCCCGAGGAAACTTGCAAAGTCATCGAGAAACATAAGGTCTGGTTGAAAATTATATTTTTAATTAGGCATCGTTACTTTTACAACAATTTTTTAAAACAAAGGTCACCTGGGTCTTCATCACCACAGACATGATCAACGTCTTCAACAAGTCCGAGGTATTCAAGAAGCACAAAGTCGAGTCTCTAAAACTTATCCAGACTGGAGGATCGAAAATAAATCGGGAAGTATTCGAAGAATTTCAAAACAGTATCCCGCATACGCTTGTTCTACAAGGATACGGTAGGATTATTTTCTCCATAACACGAACTAGCTCAAGCGACTAATAACGTCGTCGATCATATATTATGCAGGTATGTGCGAATTGGGTGGCACGGCAACGATACAGACGGAAAAGCGTAAAAGAGTCGATTCCGGCGGTTTTGTAATAGAGCACGTACAAGTGAAAATGGTTGACTTAACGACGGGCGAAGCACTTGGGCCGAACCAACCAGGTGAACTGTACTGCAAGTCTCCGACAATGATGCTCGGCTATTACAGGAATCCAGAAGCCACGAAGGAGACGATCGATCAAGATGGTAGACATTTATACGTTCGAGAACTTTTCTCTTTTAAAATTGCAAAAAATATCTAAAAACAATTGATATATAGTTGGTTTTGTAATTGTTGAATTGTATAAAAATAGGCTGGATTCATTCGGGTGACAAAGCGTATTACGACGAAGACGGCGAGGTGTTCATTGTGGAAAGATTGAAGCAGGTGATGAAGTTTCGAGCTTATCACATTTCCCCGTCAGAAATCGAGGAAGTTCTACTTAGCCATCCAGCTGTGATGGAAGTGGCAGTGGTGCCGTTGCCTCATGAATTAGACGGCGAACGACCGATGGCTTTTGTTGCTAAGACACCGGGAAGCGAGGTAACTCGATATTTTTCAAATATTAAAAGGCTGATGATGAATTTAAGAACTTGTGCTTTTGATACTAGTATATCCACTTTTCCAATTAGACCTATACATTCTATACGTAGTATATGAGTTTCATGCGTGTGATCCCCAGAGTTTATTTACTTTACTTTTCCGTTTATAGGTGACGGAGGACGAACTGATTGAATTAAGTGCTACTCTCGGAGAGTATAAAAAACTTTGGGGTGGAGTGAAGTTCCTGGAAGAGCTGCCCCATACGCCATCGGGAAAAATTGCTAAAGTTGAACTTGTAGAGATGGCGAAAGCTTTGGCGAAGAAGTGACTCACAGCAAACTGATTTGATCATTATGATGCTGTTGAAAACGTGTGATATACCTGTAAAATTCTTTATGGCATTTATTACTCTGTATAACATCATTAAAATATACGTTTTTATCTTATGCAGTAAAAATTTTATCGTTCAATTCTATTATACTAGTATATGAGAAATCCACGGAAACGTGCCTCCAGACGATCGCGACGCATCAAACGCCAGATCTGCAAGAGCCGCAACGATAATTTACACACAAAAAAAAAAAATTGAAAAGAAGAGTGGTCTCAAATCGGAAGATATCGAGAGGATCTCCCGCGAGAGGAGGAAATGCAGCGCAGTGGGGAGTCCCATCTGTGATTTCTTATATTTCGCTGGCAGTCTTCCCAGGACCAAGAGAATCCCTTCCGTCGATTGGGGTTTCAATCGCTTGGATTTGCCATTAATGGAAATGCCGGCAGTTGAGCCCTTTAAGATTCCTCATACGATTCGTGGGAGTAAAAGTTTAATATTTTTTTTCGAAATTCTTACGAACCCGGCGTGTGCGAGAAAAAAAGCATTAATTCACTCGCTCTCGGCGTCGAGCCAAAATTCACTGGTTCGCAAACGCTTATTAACTAAAGTAATATTGGAAAAAGATAATATTCAACGAGTTATTGCTCATTTCGCTAATTGAATCATCGAGTTAAAGTAACTTGTATAATACGGTCAATAAACAAACATACGCCTCTTTTAAAATTATTCAAGATACACTAATTGCACTTCGTTAATCCCGAACGATCGGATTCCAAAACTTCAGCTTAGCCTATACGCGCATAACTAACAGCCTCGTAAAACAACACCGCACCTATACGGTAATTCTATATAATCCAACCTCTCCCCCTCCTTAAAACTTTCGAGCTTTCCGTTATTCATGCTTGCATATATAAACACACACACACACACACGTTAAAGTACTCACTCTTAAGAGCTTCGTCGAGTCCTCTCAGCCTTCCGATGACCGCCGCAAGTTGAGTCTTATTCCTGATGGACTCCTCTTCCTTCTGTTCGCTTAAAGCTCTGTTAACCTTACGCTCGGTCTCGCGTTCTTTCGTCGCTAAAG
This sequence comes from Cecidostiba fungosa, assembly GCA_900474305.1. Taxonomy (NCBI): domain Eukaryota; kingdom Metazoa; phylum Arthropoda; class Insecta; order Hymenoptera; family Pteromalidae; genus Cecidostiba; species Cecidostiba fungosa. Next base: position 7,790 of record UCOJ01001600.1, read on the forward strand.
CTTCGCGTAGGTGGTCGGCGTGGATCTGAGCTTGCAGCTTCATCTGACGACGCATCTCGTCGTCCAACGCCTTACGCTCTTCCAATAACTGAAACAGAAGAGGGAAAAAAAAATTGTTAGTAAATTGTTGTGTGGATAGAGAACGATGTGACCTTCCCGAGAGCTTGCAGCCCATCGGTATTCCAGACGCTCCGCAAGCTCGCAAATGCAGAGAGGGTAGCAGCAGCAAAGAGCAAGCCTAATTTCTGGGGCGGAACGCACATACGCGGATACGCTTTCGCGCACGTGATGCAGCTTTCCCTATGTACATTTTTGCTGAGCGAGCTTGAGTGGAAGCTCGGATTTTGACGTGCGTTATACTCGCGATAGATACGTTGAACGCTATACACGACTAATGAATTCAAAGCTATAACGCGGAAAAGTGTTTCTCGTTATTTTTTTTTCCTTCAAGCTCCATATTCGCGAAAGTTTCTCGGGGAGGTTGGAGAGAATATGCTTCTTTGCCACGGGCATAAAACGAAAGTTGGCCCGAGTTGGCAATGGGCTGAGAAACATAAAACTTGGCGTGTTATATTTACAGGAGATTTCATGCGCTTGAGATATAATGTACGTATACGTTTGTCGAGAAAAATGCGATAAACAACGGCGATAATTTCACGGTAAATTGAGCTTCGAGTGAGGAGTAATAAAGAAAAGGAGTAAAAGCTTCGGAGTATAGTGAGGCTGGCCTGATTGTCAAGTGACCCATGGAACGTCGTGTCCGTCACACACTGTGTATATATATTTCGTATGCGAAGAGAAACTGCCTATACTCGTATAAAAGCGTAGTGTGTGTGTGTGTAAGGATCCAAAGTAGCATACTGAAAACACTTTGCAGCGAATATAAATTTTAATGCCGATGTGAGCTTGCGATGTTACTCAAACGATAAAACAAAGTCAATTCAATCTCTTACACTAAATTTATTCTCATCCCAGCAGTGTCCCAATAAAAGTAATCCACCCCCGCACACATTACCGCATCAACACACATGCCAACCACCGGAGACACTGGCATCTACACCGCAGGTCAGTAATATAGACATCAGGAAGGAAGGAAGGACATCAGACTCATCCAAAAGAGAAAGAGGCAAATGCGGCGGGCCGCAAAGCTGCTGTATCTCTCTCTCATGCCTGTCAATAATTAACAACTCGCTGACCCGACAACGTCTCGGGTGTAGTTGACGAGGCCGAGGGGATGAAAAAGAAAACGAGAGAGGGAAGTTCGTTCTACTGGAGCTTTTATAGATACATTATTACGTGCTTTCTCAAGCGGAGCGAGAGCTTGCGATAGGGTGAAAAATTTTGGTTCTGTTTAATCGCGTGAATGATTAAAGCACGCAATTACACGAGAAAACTTGCAGTCTAAATAAAACTGGCTTATATAGCTGAGAAACAAGTATAAAGCAGCTGCGTCATATGAAAAACGCGATAATACTGTAGACGAAGGTGTATAGCGCTATTTTAATAACTCCTCGCGAGAGTGTACTTCTTGCATGTGTATGTAGTATGCTCTTTGGCTCTGCATATGCTAATTCAGGCAGTTTTGCCTCGCAAGAGATATCGCTTACATATACGCGTTGAATCTATTATGCCTTATCTTGCCTTTACATCCCAGAGCGTTATCACTGGTATAATTTTATTCGAAAAACGCAGCGCCTCGTAATTGGCTTTTTTTTTGCACCATCGCAATTACCGCACACTAAACGTTCCCTCGACGAAGCGTAAATTTCAAAAAGTGCATAATGTATACAATATGTACAAATATAAACGAAGCATAGGAAATAAATCTCACGTCATGCGCAAGGAAAACCACGTGTCTACACGTAGTATAATGCCTAAAGCTACGCAGCGCGTATAGTACACAGTAAGGAAGGCTTAACGCCTGGTTGCCGGTCTGAAAGGAATCGATTTACCTCGCCGCTCTCGTTTTCCATCTCTCTAGTGCTATACTGCTCCAGCTTTTACCCACTGACGGATATACCCACGACGTCGCTCATGCCGTAATTTCGCCCTAATTCTCGTCGTTTGTCGAAACATTAGAGACTCCGAGAATACTGACTCTCTGTATTTTTTTTTTGTCTAGGAACTACATGTTTTTCCCTTATATTATATGTATTTCTGTTGAGATATTTAATGAATTCGAGAGAGTTCCATTAAAAATGATCGATTAAGTCACTCGTGAATTATTCGAAAATTTTAATTCCACGTCTCGCCGGGTTGTGAACAATTTATTTTCCTACTCATACATGTTTAATCGGCGGCGCTAACGTGATTGATCGAAAACCTGCTCAATTTATAACAAGCATATGAAATATGTATCTGACGTATAAGAATCGCTGTACAACAATTACTCTTTCATTTCAATTCTCGCAAAACAAAATTATTTTTAAAAAATCACACATTCTCCTTATCCAAACAGAACGTCGTCGTCGCACACACATAAAGTACAAAAACTATAATTGAAATAAATATTCCGGGACGGGAGCAACGTCCCATATATATAATGTCCCTCCGATACAATTGAAAAAGTAAAACACGCGCTAGGTCGGAAAAAGCGTAGAGAGACGGATAACGAAGAGCTGCAGTACAAAACGCTAAGCCGCAATATAGCGTCAGCTTCGCGGTCTCGCATATGCACGTTAAACGGATCCGACCGCGCGCACAACGTATATATATGTATATGCGAAAGCTCGCTCTGGATTTTCTCATTGGCCGGCCTCGAGAAAAAGTCGTCGTCCATTGATCGCCACCGCGACGCGACCAACGAAAATATAACGGATTTTTTTTATGAGAAAAGCTCATGGTTTTACCGCGGACGAGTTAACTTTCTGGATGTTCATGTCGCTGAGCTTTATATTCGAGCTTTTTTAGAGCGGATTTTTCGGCGGGATTGATTAGCTTTTTCTTTTTTTTTTTAAACGAGTCAAATAGAAGTATCTTCACTGGTAAAAGTCGAGACTGGCAAGACGAGCTACTTAAGTTTTTTTACTTTTGTGTATAATGTTAGAGAACAAAATTTACAAATCAAACAACAAAAACCGCCACTTCTCCCACAAACGAACTTTCCCGCTCCATCGCTAAACCTCAAAGCTCGACAGCCTCACATCAAAGAAACATTCTAAAAAAAAATTCTAAGTGCACAGCACGACACATTTCATTTCACCCAGACCAAAAAATATATATATAAAGACAGCGTGGCCCAATATGCAGCAGTCGCGACCGATATTTCAGCCGATGCTTTTCCTATCCGCGAAAGTATAGCCACCGCGCGTTAAAGGAGATTTACGAGCGCGGCACGCGATCTTTGAAGGAAAATTCGCCGCGTCGTCGTCGTCGTGCCTCGTAAATTTTTCCAGCAACGCGACTTTTCCGTGTTGAAAAAGACGTGTTTTTGAGTGCGCGCGAAATCAGGCGGAGGGGGGGAGTAATGTAGTGCACGCGTTTTAGTCTGTGACGGCTTTTGAGCTCGAGAGAAAAAAGACTTTGTGCTGTGGCTAGTAGTTTTCGAGTTTCCAAGACTGGAAATGTGTTTGAATGTGGACGTTTCTTCGCTTGCGTCTGTGTTTCCCCCGTTTCTTTAAATATATACACTGCAGTATCTGAAACGAGCGAACGTAAGGAATACATTTTGAAATATTCGTACAGTGTATAATGATAATGCACTTTGACAGCGCTGTATTTAATCCTTTATCTCGGCTTTTTAGCAGCTTCCGAAAACCGCCTGACGAAACTAATCCAAGCTTTCATGTGCTTCTGCGGTCGCCGCCATTAGTGCGAAAAGCTTGCAAAGTGTGTACCGCCGAGGAATCCGACGCGCTCGCACGCGCTCGTTTTACATATTAAATTTTCCTCCTACGCGAAAATATGCTGAACATTTTTCGAGCTCACGTTTATCTCCTTAATTAACAGTCGCAGTACGCATATAACAAAAAAGAAGCAACAAAGACAAGCTCATTCCTCATATCTCCAGTATTTCAAAAATATAACGCTACATCAACAAACATTTCGTAACATATAGCGCATACATCCTACGCGCGAGTTTCTCACGAAGAACTAAAAGCGAGCGAACAACATCCTTGCAAGAGTAGTAGTAGTAGTTTCTCCGCATGATAAATCTTCTACTCCTTCGCTATGGAAATTTGACAGCGAGAAGTCACTGCAGCGCAAAGTGAATCAATCATCCTCGAGCTTTGAGCTTCAAGGCCGTGGAATTTTGAATGCGCGAAAATGCGCGTACACCTTTCGCAGTAGCAGCAGCGGCAATCAGAGATGTGCACCTGCATAGAGTTTGTCGAGAGTAGAGCGATGCGTTTCACAAAGCCAAGAGCCTGAGGGTCTGAGGATCTTGGCGTTAAGAGCTCAGTCGAGATCAAGACGTGTATAGGGTATACGGAAGAAGAGGTGAAAATATGCACAAGTGAGCAGCGATGTCCTTTGAGGCGCGACATTTATTTTTCAGTCGATTTGCATGGGAAATCGGTTTTCTCAAAAAGCCATATCCTGAAACACTCGTTCAAAAGAATTAAACATAAAAAGTTTTAGAAAACCCATTCAGATGTATCTCCGTAAAGGAAAACACAGCTGAGAGAGGATGATGAGGTTTAAAAACTGAAAAATAATTAAGCCAACGAGTGGAGCTGGAAGGAAAATAACAGAAGTGCTGCAGTCGAGAGCCGCAAAAGAGCGAGAGTAAGTCGGTAATATAATGAGAAAGCGCCGGAGAAACTGAGGAGAAAAAAAAACGAGAAATACAGGAAGATAGATTCGAGAGAATATTCTTTTATGAGTCGAGAGTTAATAAGAAATTAAGAAACCAGCGAGAGAACAAAGGTGTACAGTCTTACAATGGCCAACACGTCCGTTCCCCCCTTGTACAAGCCTAATTATTATACGAGGCAAAAGAGCAGATCGACGCTAATTATTTTCGCGATATTTGCGCACTTTAGTAAGAGTCGCAGTGGATAGTAATATACAGCTCGAACTTTTAATTGAATTATTAAAATTTGAGAAGATTCGCAGAATGAAATCCTATCTCGGGGACGCTTGAGCCGCAGTTTAAATTTGCTTTTAATCTCCCCCGGTCTGGATGTGAATGGCGATATAATTGAAACTGGAATTATCGTTTAGAGCGATGGCAATCATTTTATGGAATATAACTTTGCTCTATGCGAAATTTACGAGTACTGCGAATAACGGAAACTTTTGAAGAATAAGGGAGAGAAAGAGAAAGTCAGGAAACGCTAAAACAGCCCTTGTTGTTTACTTTCAGTACTCTACGAGCATTTATCGCGACGAATTGGGACAAAATAAGCCCGACAAGAAAAACTCGGTGCTACAGAAACAAGCAAGTAGACGCGAAAACTCGGAAGCGTCCCGAAAACGTTCGATCTTATGATTCGACGAAAGCCCATTGTTTGTCTGGCTAACAAAAGGAACCGAAGCAGATACAGTGCTTTAACCTCCTTTACATCGTTCAAGAGAGAGAGAGCGAAGAATGGCGCTACTAGAACAGTACAGCTATGTGAAAAATAGAAGACCGATAGCGGAGACAAAAAGTATAAGGAGGAATGTAGTGAAAAAATATCGGTCGCAGTCTGAGGGGATAATATTGCACCAACGTTATAGTTGTATAGGAAAAATATTGGCGCGGATCCAAATGGAGATGGATAAAAAGTTGTGAGAATGCAAGTACACTGCTGCTATCGGAGCGTCCACACCTATACGAGCTTTGGTTTTTGCGTGAAGTCGACGATTGTTTTTCCTTCTTCCGCGTAGTGTTCTCGATTTTGGTTTTTGTTCGATGGAATAGAGTTGAATCGATCGTTTTTGAGATCGAGGTATCAGAGGCTGTAAACGCTGAGTCATATAAGACGTCCTGAAAATCTAAATAATATTGTCACAAGTATTAATGCAAACGTAAAACTCACCTTTTTGTCAAAGTCTTCTTGCAGTTTCCTCCTTTCCTTAGCTACTTCTAGAACGATTGCTTCCTGGAGTTTTTCATGGTCGCCCTCCGATTTCAAGGCAGATTTCAACTTTGCCTCAGCAATAGTCTGCGAAACAATACAACATATGATTATCAGTAGACAAGTTTTCGTAATTTCACGAGTTATTTGATATTCACCTGCATCTTCTCCAATTCTTTCTGCAAGAAAGCTACTTTGTGATACATGTGCAGGACAAACAGATCGAAGGCTTCATCAGTGACGGCAAGCTTCTTATCGTGAATATTAATATTGGGGAAAAGAATTTGTAATTCTTCGTGGAACTTTTCTCGTGCAGTCTTAACGCCCTTCCAATACTTTTCGGATATATTCGCATTCGCCAATTCTTGCTCAAACTTCTTCTTTGCTTCGTCCACATCGGCCAGGATTTTGCTGATATTCCTTCTCGCGATTGTTTTTTGACCTGTCGTTGCATTTATTTTCGGGTCATCGATCGAACTGTGCAATTTCTTTAACGTTTCGACAGCTTCGTCTGCTTTTTTCTCTGCCTCCTCCAGAGCTTTCACTCTTTTATCCTGGGCTACCTTTAGTCTGAACAAACGAATGGAAGCATGTTGAAATAAATATTTTTAAAAAGAGTGACATCAACAGAATTATTGTGCCTTTTACCTATCCCAAATTTGATGTCCCACCGTTGAATCGGAACTTTCTACGACACTGACGATATCCTTGTTGTAATCTTGAACGGCACAAGCTGCTTGTTGAAACGCAGTAATGGCTTTCGTTGCAAGTTCACCTCCATATTTTTCCAATTCATGTAGATCAGCTGCACCAGATGGAACAATCTTCTCTTCCTTTTTAGCTATTGGGGCCGCCTTATCTGACACTGAAAGTATTAAGGAATCATTTAGTCTTCTTACATTGACAATTTATTATCTTATGTGTACAATAAAACAAAAGTTCAGTCAAAAAGATATAAATTATATTCAAAAACAAATTAAAAAAAAATACTCTTCTATACGTACCGACTTCGATTTTTGCTCCTTTTTCTTTACTTAACCGTAATTCTGGCTTGGGTTTTTCAGGAGGCGGCAATTTCGGTGATAATTCGAGAGCCGGTGGCGTAAAAGCAGGTTTTGGTGCTAAACACACGTTAAATTACGGGTCAGCCGCATAAGTTAGTCACAAGTTAATAAAACCTAAATTCAAACTGATAGACATTATTAATGATTAACACAGTTCTATAATTGCGATTTTTATAAAATTGTAATTTGTGGAACTATCAAAACTAAAAGCGTACTCATCAGTAAATATTGTTTAAATTTAAATAAAATCTCATCATAAATCAGTTAGTAGGTGGAAAATAATGTTTGGCTAATGTTTATAATAGGAAGAGGAAATGGACAGGATGAGGACTCACGTTCATAGGTTTCAAGGTTTGTGCAGTCTACCGTTTTTTTAAAAACCTGACCTGGTTTTGCAGTTTCGTCTCCAAATATAAGATCCAAAATTCTAAAATAATACACAAGTATGAGTATAAAAAACGTTTTACTAGATTTTCTGATATCGTTAAACTTACTTCTTCTTTAATGATTCAAAGAAGCCGATGACATAATCAAAATAGCTGGACTCTTCTTGAAAAATAATTTTGATTGCTTTATCTGTGCCTGGTATCCATCCTTCTAATGTTGCTCTGAAACCTGAGTCATTTTTCGCGTATGTTAGTATTCCAATAGCTCCGATTGTCACAGCACCAAGGGTCACCAAGGTTCCAGTGCCTCCACGTGATCTCTCACTGAAAGTACAAAACAGTTTATCAGTACAAAAGTCTTAAATGTACTTGAATAAATATTCTAGCTTGACATTGCTTAAAGCAGGATAAGAGTTATAAATTGTGTCAGAATTTTTTAGGCGTTAACTAAAATATGTATTCTTGTAAGTTCTTGTTAATATGAGTAGTATGTGGTCATTTCCATGTTGATAAAATACAAAAATACATTTAACTTGTACTGAATATAACACCAAATTTGAATAGAAGCCAACTACTAATAAAAATAAATGATTCCTCGTGTAAAGATCAAATACTTCTTATAAAATAGATCATTTACACAAACGTTTATTGGAGGATGTAGGAGGGCAAGTGCAGGGAGGTCCAAACCATTACCAATAAACTTATAAAAACTATACCTTCTCGATTCAGTAGAATATCTATGTCCAGATAATCTGGAGGCAAGGGTAACATCCTTGAACAGCCTAAAAACATACTTTCTTAATTACAGTTTTACAAACTTGTCTACCTAATATCAGTTCATGACGACGATCATCATTCTTAACATTCAATTCAACACATGACCTTCAAACCTATTAAACGAGTCTAATTGAATTTACCAAACATAACCCCATCAAAATCAGTATACTAGCTTAAAATACAAGTTAATCATAAAAAATCACAGCGACAACCATCGTAAATTCTGCTTTCTCTCGACAACAGTCTCTCAGAATGAAAAACACTGATTCGTAGAACCACTGCACTAGTTAACCAAACTGACACTTCACCCAACGTCCAAAATCCCAAAGTGAATTCTCAAGCTCCGTATCACACTCACCTGTCCTCGCACTTGCTTTTTGGTCTGGTCTCATAGCTTCTGGCAGTCAGGTAAAGCCTTTCGTAGCCATGTTTTTTAATCTGCAAAAACACACGTTGCTGTCAGTCATAAAAAATATACACAGGGAAATTATGTAAGCCATCTTGACGTGAGCAGGTCGTCTCGCTCTCGCCCTTCGCCAGTCGAATAATCAATGACAATTTCCGTGACTCCGTTGCTCCGCGACTCCAAATCGTAGTCTCAAATAAACCAACTACTTTAACTACCGAAAAAACATTAAAAAACCCTGGAAAATCCCGATTTCACCTGCGAAACCGAACGAAAACACGTTCTACAGACCGTCTCTCCCGCGAGCTTTCCAAAGTCAATCGGCCTTTAAAAATAAACAATAATCGAAGCACCGGAGTCCAGAAAAGTCACTCGATCAACGACGATACTTACCCGGTTGAGGTTGAGGCCGTTGACGGGAAATTTTAATCCGACTCGGAGCATCTTCGGGGGATGGCCGGTGTCGGGTGGCTGCCCAGGAAAAAAGGGGAACGGCGGCACGCGGAAAAACAGCTGGTCGTGTAGAAGTAGTCGAAGCAGCAGCAGCAGCAGCGCCGACGATGAGTACGAGTATGCTGCGGCTCGTCAGCGCAGCGCTGAGAGGTAATTAACTGAATGATTGTCGCGGAATTTTTGTGATAAAGTTGGGTCAAAGTGTGCTTGAGTCGTGGTGCTTCATTTTGGTGTGATAGGGTTGAGGGATGTGTTTGTTTTCGAGGTTTCCGAGTGTATTTTCAGAGAGTTGAGGTTAGGTTCGGAAGAAACGATGGACGGCCATGTTGGATACGGTTGAACGGAGGGAACGGGAGACTCGAGACTGTTTTGGCGGGAGAGTTTGAATGTGATTATAAAACTGAGCTTTATTATTTATGTGTTTCAGACAGCGCGAAGAGAGTCTTTACGACGAATTTCATCAATGTCGGAAGGATCGAGAGTAATCTGTTGGCGAATCAAGTTAGATGCTTGAGTGCGTTTGCTAAACAGCTTCAATGCCCGGAAAGTATAAACGCACAAAACACCAGCACTGGTATACTGAGGTACTGTGATTTTTTATCAATAAATCGTTATGTATAAAATAAAATAAATTATTGTAAGATTATTATAATCGTATTCAGCTGTTTAAATTGATCTTTTTTTCCAGTAATTCGCTCAACAAGTTGCTACTTCCACAAACACAAACGTCAACTGTGCCATGTAGAACAGTCACGAAATTCTCCCTGACCAAGGGAAAGCGAAAATCCGTTAAAACGGTCTTGAAAAGATTCTACCGTTTAAATTGGTAAGTTTGATCGATTCCGACAATTCATTAATAATCGTTGAAACGATTTAAAAAATTAAACAAATGATTACAGGGGAATATGGATCCGAACAAGAGCCGGGCGTCACAAGCATCTTTGGAAAAAAAGTCAAGCCCAAAGGAAGCGAACGAAGCAGCACGTGTTTACCAATGCCACGCAGTCCTGGATGTTGGATAAAATGGTGACGAGATTCTGGAAACGTCCAAAGTTTTGGGTGGACGATCCTTACGAGCCGTATCACAGTAGGGAAGAGTTTATGTTTACACGAAAGAAACCTAAACCATTGCCTAATGATTTTGTTTAAATTTAGAGAAAATTGTTGATTAAACTTTAAGATATCGCTAACGCTGAATAAATTTACTTTGTTTCGTATTTCTATGTAAGTATATCTTTATTATTACGAACGTTGGCGATTTGTCTGTCGGGTAATTTTTAGAATTGAGATACTGTAAAAACTTATTTCAGTCATTTTTATACATTCGGTTATAAAACAAAAAAACTGGGGTTTGCTAAAAGTTAGTTTATCGATATATAGGTCGACGGGAAAAATTGAAAAAAAAGGAAAATCATCAACGCTTTTTTTGGCGAAATTTACGTATAACCCACACATGAAGCGTAAAAAAGAATAATATATGGAACGAGAAAAAGAATGAACGCCCTAACCTAAGAGTATCTTGAATGACGATCGAAAACAGACGAGCCTCTTGTGACGTAATACTTTTTTTACTTGCTTCCTAATACTATACTTATACGGTATTGTGTATTTTTATACTAAATGAGACTTATCTGTACTTTATTCTGGGAAATTTAGAAAATAAGTCCTAAGACGCAAAAATAGAATATTTTCATATCTTTAGCGCGTATTTATTCAATTCAGTATATGTATAGAAATTTTCATTGCTATAAAAAATAACAAAGTATCATTTTTACATTTTTTTTACTCATTTATCATGTAGTTTTATCACTCGTGATTAATAGAGACATTCAAGATACAACCGTTTATTATTGCTGATTATTTACGTCTTCGCCGGTCATGAGAAATATAATAAATATTCTTGTAAATCTATCATAGCAGTATTAAAAACATTTTTAAAAGAAACATAAAACCTCGGAGTGAAAAAAATTATTCGATAAGGAACAAACATTAATTAAATGATGTCAGAATCATAAAAGCGCAAGTGTAATTTCGGAGTACCGCGTAAAAATATTTTATTTTCTAGGTTAGTCAAGTTATTTGTATAAACGCATCAAATAAAAAATTTGTTACAAAAAAGAGTAAAGGGGTATAAAGACAAGAAAATAAAAAGAAGCTTTATTTTCCAGTTTTCGAAAGCTTCGATCTGTAATTAACAAATGTGGCGATAATCAGCCTGCGTAAAAACAACGATAACAATGAGTATATATCAGTATATGTTTCAGTATTTATGCATCAATACTTATATGCCATCAGCGATATCGTACAACATTTTTACTGTAAAAACTTAGAAAATAATTTCACCCGCTCTTGTCAAATCAATAATAACATATACAAAGAACTCGACAAAAAATTTAAAAAAACTCAGATTCCCGTTGAAAAAAAAACCGCAAATCCGACCAATTTTTCAAAAAATAAGTTCTCTATATATATATAATTATTACGTAAATTCTCGAAAAACCATAAACCCCCCTTATAACCTTCAAACCAAAGCCAGAGCTCATATTGCATCCCATACAAAAACCAAAACTTCAAAAAGTTAACAACAACTCGACTATATAATTATCCCTCATAAGTATACTCCCAAGTGTATGTACAATAAATCACAAAACGATCGCCCACGTCAAGCGAAAGAAAACCCGGCGAAAGCATCAGAGAGAAAAACACTCGTGACTCTCTCTCTCTCTCTCTCTCTCTCTCGCATACGTATATATATAGATATATTATAATAAGTTACAGCGGCTGCCCCTTCTTCGTCGGTTTTAGGCTGCGCGGCGCGCTTGTATATACACACCGCGCCGGGCTATACTAGTCTCCTCTCGTCCTTCGCGGCGTGTGTTTCTCAATTCTCATGGTTATAAGTATACACACATAACAGCCGAATTTTCCAACTGTACTTAATACACGACGAAAGAAAAATCGCAGTAGTGGAAAATCTCGTATCGAGTCTATATCTCGTCGAGATAATAATAATAACAACAATAATAGCAGCTGATAAGGTGTGTAATTAAAAAAACATGCCCCTCCACGGAAAGCTCCGAATGTGCTGCCAGCTCGTCGACAAAAGCCTCGGCGCGCGATGGATCGCACGTATTGCCGGCCGGAATTTCTCTACGGGCAACGCGGCTAACATGAGGTTTGTTGTTTTATTTTTCTTCGTTTTTTTTTTTTAGTGTAAGTTATAAAGCTTGTGGGATGTGTATAGATAGTAGAGGTGTGTGTGTGAGGGTGGATTATTGACCGGTGAGCGGCTGCACGAGGTGAGGAAAACATTATAGAGACGCCCCCTAAGGTCATTGATTTGTGGATATATTTCGCTGATTTTTTTAATGCTGTTAGTACTTAGGGGGTGAGTTATCGGATTGCGATAGTAGGGGCGTGTTTTAATGACGATGTTTTGGTTTGTTTAAGAGTGATAGTTAAATTGTTTGCTGATAATAATTTGCAATGTTAGTTGATGATCGATAAAGGCTGATTAAATGAAAAAATGACTTGTAACTAATTTTTCTAGAAATTTTTTCACAGTGTCGATAAAGTAGAAAGTTTGCTCCTGGTATTTTCTATCTATTTTTGAAACACTTGAATTTTTTTTTTTTTTCATTTACTTTCAAGATTACGTAAACTGCGTCGATACATTATTTCCGGTATAAAACATAATGTATGTACATGCAATGAAAATCAATTACGGTAATTTAAGAATTAGATAACAGGTACTTGCAATTTTGCCGGGATGCTTCAGATACGTTTATTGTTATTAAGTATATAATATTGTTCGTATTTTAAATCGATTAATATTCATGAAGCACACACGTTTTGTAAACGTCGAGTCAAAACAGTCTACCAATATATACTTGAAAATTTAAAGAAACAGTTAAAATATGCACGTAGATATCAGGTGAACGTACATATAAAAAAATTCAAATTTTATCGAGGATCTAATTTTAGACCAGAACCGGAATATTTGTCTGGTCAATATTTGGAAAGTATATATATAAAAGAATGTTGTTTAGCTGTGAAGAGACATGCGTGAAAAGGGGAGTGGCCGCCTTAAATTTATGACAATAATCGAATCGTTCCACTTTTAGAAAGTATAATCTAAAATATTCATAATTTTCTCCAATAATATACAGTAACTTTTTTCAAATCTCGTAAGAACGTAAATTTTCTTTCTTTTTCGTCTCATGCGTAGTAAAGCCACAAAAGGACTTTGTTCGATCGACCAAAATTCCAAGGCTAAGGGAAAGTTTTCTACGCGGGCGTTTATTTACGGGTTTCACTCGGAGGGTTAGGCACAACGAAAAGGAGATAGCTGTATAGTAAATAGAGGCTGTATAGAGGCCAGATTAGTGAAAGAGAGCATTGGATGAATAGCCAAGCTTGTGTATATTTTCTTTTCAAAATTTACTCTTTTCTGAATTATACAGCTTTTTGTGAATAAAACATATGGTTTCTTACGTAAATGAGATAACGTGTTGATGTGTAAAGATGTTGCAAAATTTAGCATATTTTTCATGTTTATTTTTAAAACGGTATTATCAATCGATATTCGTATAATTGACCACAATCCGGCCACTCTCACAAGTATATATGTATATAGACGTAAGAGAATAAAACTGCAAGGGTTCAATACGTCGCGTAATCTTGTTTATCAAATTAGATTATAGTTTATACACCCAAAATTACACTGATGGCTACATAAGTCGAACTCTGTCTTTAAAAAGTAAATATTTTATACTTATATTTTATAAACTATCTAACGTATCACAATAATAGTTGTGCTTATTTCTATTTGAACTATATATTCTAATGCTTAACTACTCGCAGCACAGGTTCACAGACCCTGTATAATATAAATCGAAGCAGCTCCGGTTTTTTTCCGTTGAGTATGTCATCGACAGTCATAACATATTATAGCAGTATAAATTCTTTATAATAGCCTGTATTACCACACGCACATGTAACATTTGTGATGAACGAGATGCGGCAATAATACCTCGTTAAAAAGTAGTATATACACCTAGTTACAAATTTTTTTTTCACATTTACAATCAACCACGTGGAAATACACATGTTATAACATCTTCAGCACATCTTACGTAAATATAAAATTGCCGCAGTTATTGACAGGCATTGCAAAAACCCGTTATTTTTCTACCAGGAAAATGTATATACCATCACGCGAAAAAAGTATTACATAAGCTCGATGCATTGTATACTTATCTGCAGGTCAATGTTGCAGATAAATTACTAATAAACAAACTACAAAAAGAGGGTTCACTAGGTTTTATTATAAAATATATTATTACAATTTTATTTTCAGGTTCGTACAGTTCGTGAACAAAAACGGAGGACCCCAACACCTGGGGGTCCAGCTGAAACAAGGCGGAGACATAATAGCAATATCGGTACTTAATTCACGTGTCCCCAACACACTGAAGAAGTTCCTCGAAGGCGGCGAGGAATTCCTTAAAAAGGCAAAGAGGTAAGAGGCGATATAACCTGTTATACCAAACTTAATGACTTGTATATAATTCTTTATAACATTCAATGCGCGCTTGAGACGGCCTCTATTATACGGCTTTTCGCATCGATAATGAACCTATACTGTAAACTGGTTTTGTTTATTTTGTTTTTTAACCAGCAGGTTGAATTTTAAAGGCGAATATGTAACGATCGTAATTAACTTTGATCATTATAATTATAACGTTTTTTGAAGAAGTTAAACTGTGTTGTATGCAGATCAGTTATTTTTAAGTATTTTTAAATGTCGCTATCTAATGTTGGAAAAAAATTTCTTATACTTTCTTTAATTTATCGCTGCAGTGTAGAGGTATAATACGGGCCGTATCACACAATGTTATGATTTAACATAAGTTTCTATATAAGCTGGCGAAGAAAAAGTTGTTGATAAATAGTATTAGTTATTTGAAGACATAATCTTTTCTCTATAGGGACGATGACTTCGATTTAAAAGCTGAAGTTGAGAGGTCAGTCGACTGAGAGTTCAAAAGTGTTTGTGACAAATCAGTTTTAAATTTAACGGTGAATAATGATAATAGGCATTATTGTATTTATATTATTATTCACTGGTGTGTCCCTTGTATTCCTTGTGGTTTGTTTACACCTGTTTGTATCCACTACAAATTTTGCAGAAAAACTCGGCCGATGTGACTTTAATTTCTTCCTCGCATTTTGGGCTTAATTGTTGCGTTCGAACGAGTCGAACGTTCGTTTTGCATAATCGACAGCTTTCACCCTGACCTCGATACATTTCGATAAACGAGAGCAAAACGTGTGTTGCATCCTCAAGTGATGTTAAGAAACAGACATTATTTTTAGGCAGATAAAAAATGAACAATTATTCGATTGAATTCAACGTTTTCCTTGCAATAAAATATCATCTTTTATTTATGCAGCGAAAATTTATTATTAACTTTAATGTACACTTACATTATTTCAAAGATATAACTGTTGAAAGAAGTTCCTGCATAATTAAATCTATCCTCAAACAGAAAATAACAACATACTTAGAGTATAATTTGAGTTCGTTTAGATTGACTAGGAAATGCAATTTTTCAAGTCATCGAGTCTATTTTCATATTTTTTTTTTTTTAAATTCTTATTTATGAAATCTACCATACTTTATAATAATTAATTATCTCAATTTCTACCACACTGTACACAAACCTAGACTACCTGATCCTTTTTAACAAAAAATCAGGCTACACAAAACCTTCACATGTATATTATTGACATCACGTACGTGATAAAAGGATCTTATCTTATCACTTGAAAAAAGTCTCGCTGCGATTGTTTATATAAGTGTTTCCCACTTTGCTTGTGTGTATGTGTGTCCGGAGTGACTTATTGAATATTCCACGCAAGGATTTGAACCGAACCACAGAACTGCAGAAATGAAATTTCGATTATATTTTTTTAATGAAAAAATAATTTCACAGGATAGTGGCTGAGGGTCGAAGCGTCATCCCCGAGAAAGACGTTACATTCCTGCCACCAATTACGCAAATGGACAAATTGGCCTGCGTCGGCTTAAATTACAGTGGACACTGCAAGGAACAGAATCTCGAGCCTCCTTCGACTCCTGTAATTTTCAGCAAATTCCCTAGCAACATCATCGGCCCTCATGACGATATTCATCTGCCTACTATTTCAGACGTAAGTGCAAAGGCTAATTTTTTTGCGCATCTATGGAATATTCTTAAAATAGCGACTGTTGTAAAGTATGTGCGTATTTTACGTAACTTCTTATTTGCATCTAAAAAAGACTAATTAATCTTATTAAAAAAATAAATATACACCAGGATATTTTTGTAAACTTTGATGATTTAAATTTTAAACATACAAATCTTTTAGTAAAGTAAAAAATCATCGCGAAAACAGGTAACGTTATCTGCAAGCGTTCGAAAGCTGCATAAATTTTTAGAAATCGACAGACAGCCATTGCGTAATGTGTTAATGAACTTGCCTTCTGTCTATTTAAGAAATCTAGAGGCACATGGTCTGTATTTACTATGATACCGTTTCAAAACATTTACGATTTATTCCCAAAATTCATAATTATATATTACATGATTTATTAAAAAGATTCAACTCATGTTTTAAATCACATTACAGAAAGTCGACTGGGAGGCAGAGCTGGCGATCGTTATAGGCAAGAAGTGCAAAGGTCTGAACAACCACGAGGCCGAGGATTGTATATTTGGCTACACCGTTGCACAGGACCTGTCAGCTCGTGACTGGCAAAAAGGCAAACGCAACGGCGGCCAATTCCTCTTGGGCAAGGCGATGGATAACTTTTGCCCACTTGGACCTGCTGTCGTAACCAAAGAGTCGATCGCAGATGTGAAAAACCTTGCTGTTAGAACTTGGGTCAACGGTGAACTCAAACAGGATGGCAACACCTCTGAGCTCATCTTCAAAACCAACGATATCGTCGCCTACCTCTCGCAGTTAGTTTTATTTTAATTTTTAACTGGTTGACTGTTGTTGATCTTGTTCGTAACGATTTTCGTGATTTTTCAGATTCTTCACGCTACTCCCTGGTGATGTGATCCTTACTGGAACTCCAGCTGGCGTTGGCTTCACACGTAATCCACCAGAATACTTGAAGGTCAGAGAAGTAAAATGTATATTCAGGAAGAGAGAATGAATTGTTTAACGTATTGCTTAAAATCGTAATTTGTACTTTCCAGAAAGGAGACGTGCTGGAAACCGAGATCGAGAGCCTTGGACGTCTGAAGAACAATGTTCTCTGATGTTTCGAGAACGATTCGATGTACTACGAGGAAACGATAAGCTTTAAACAAAAGGTTACAGCTCATGCCGGAAGCAAGCATTAAGATGCAATTCCTTAGCAAGAGCCGACAAAGCTGTTCAAGAAAAATATAAAGACGAGACGATGAAAAAGCTAAAGCGCTGGAATACTCGAAAAAAAATGTGTGTCTTTTTAAATGGCCTGACGTGACGTGATTTTTAATCGATGTACTTTTTCTAACGGGCGACCAGCCCGTCTACAATCACAAGATTGCCAACAATCAGCCATAATAGTGTTTTTTTTTTCTAGGCAGACGCTACTGCCTGGAATGACCGATATTTATATACCTTTACATCGATTTGATTCATAATTTTTATGCATATAGTGCATTTAGATGCCGCGTAATAGTAACAACAGAGTTGGAATTTTTTTATTCGTAAGCTTACGCGAAACGGTTAGTTGAATCTGTCATTGGCATTTTAAATGTTATTATTATGTTTTATACTGTAAAATAAAGAAAACGAGATTTTAGAACTGTAATATAAGAATTCACATTATTTCATCGATGAATCAACACCCCTTTTTTTACAAATGTATATTGGAAACTTGGAATAGCTTTCCTTTACAACTATCGTCTACTCTTAAAAAAGTCATAAGCTTAACACGTAACCTTATGG
>UCOJ01001601.1:0-26122 GCA_900474305.1 Cecidostiba fungosa
CTACTCCATATATCCTCTCGTGCGTGTTGTTTAATTCTGTGCGATCGCGATATCCACGCCGAGCTTTTATTTTTCTCTCTCACCCCGAGACAAATTTCCGCACTTCATATCGTGCGGCTGCGCGTTTCGAAACACACGCTCGCTCACAGAAACTAGAGCGGCGGAGTTTCGCTCCTCGGCAAATCGAGTGATCGACTCGTCGAAATAATACAAACCTAGCCGGGAGCCATTGCTTTCAGTTTAAGCTCTCGCGCGCGCGAGAGAGATTCGTAAAAAATGTTTTCTCAATACAGCCATCATCGCGTGGGTGGGGTAAAAAGAGAGCAATATCCTCTCTTTCTGATGCAGGAAAAAGCGCCACGGATATTGATCGGTACGTCGCGAGTGTAATCTCGAAATGATCTCGATCGCATTAGAGACGCGCGTTCTTGAAATAAAAAGTGTCCGGTGTACCTCGGAATATTCGGAGTCTGGACTCGAAAAGCGATACAGAGTGGAGTAGTCTAAGCACCCCATCCTGTGAGCGTCAGACCTTATCAGGCTGAATTCACTGATCCAGTCCAAAGTCACTTCCACGTCCTTCTCTCTCTCTCGGCCACTTCCACATTGATACGAGCTTGCGAGTCTTGAGCCATCGGTGAATCGAACTCCAAGCCGTTAGGACCTTAATAAACGAGCCTGGCTCTGCTGCTCTGCTCTAATAAAACACGGCCAGGCGATATCGAGAGTAGACTATACGCCAGCAGCGTTGTTCTTTTTTTCTGGGGAGAGACTCGTCGTGAGCGACGCGCCCTTCCCTCTCCGGCTGTTTCAATATCGATTTTATCGCGGAGAAGCTGCTGCTGCTGCTGCTACTCTGAGAGTGATCCCGGAGAGATTGCCCGGAGAGTCTGTCGGTGTTTCGCGCGCGTGCTCAATTTTTTCGAGATTATTTTCCTGATTTGTTTTAGGACCGCTTTTATTTTTGCCCACTATGCTGACGTTCACGAGAGTAGAGGGATACGTATATCGATTAGTGTTTCAAGGTTAGCTCTCGATATACCAAAATAACAATAACAACATTTCTATCTTGCAGACCCCGTAAGCATTCCCTTAATACTTTTTGCCAACGATAATTCAAAGTTTCAAAATGTATCCGTCCCCTCGTAAATCTTTCATTACCCAAACAAAACTCATAACCAAAGAGAAGGAGTACCCAGTCATTGAAACAAAAAAAAATCTATCTCTCGCCCGAAAAGAAAGTTTTCCGCCGCCTCCGCAGAAACAGAAAATTCCACTCGGCTTCAACTTCTCTCTGCCAACATACATACATACATACTACGTACGCCATAAACTCTGCCTCTCGTCATTCACGCGTTACACATCAGCATCAGAGTCTACCACGCACATCAGACACGAAAAGAGGGCCGGTAACGAGGTGTCGCTTATCGGATGGGGCGTCGTCGTCGCCGCCACCGCAGCCGGTCTGTCTCGTGGGCGGATAAATAGCCCGGGGAAATCGACGCGAGAGCGCGAGTAGCGCTGAACGGATTTTATTTGCGTGATTTATCGCGCGGAGAGCTGATTCCTTCCGTGCGTAGTTTCTCTCTCTCTCACTCGCTGTTTTTACGAGCTTTGCTTTATACGACAAGGCTTTGATTAAGAGAATCAACCGTCTTGGGGTAGTGCCTGTATGGAAGTAGTGCGTAACGAGTGCACACTTGGGAAAAATTGCGTTTAGAGCATTAGGGATTGGCTTAATGCGCTGAGGTTGCGGACGTAAAAAGAAGTGTTGATTCGGTGAAAGACGTAAAATGGCTTTTAGAGATTGATGCAGCTTGACACACTTTACACCCAAAGTGGATTAGGAAATTAGCGCGATGTTTGTAAGAACATTCGAATGACGGAGTCTTGCAACCGAAACAGCCATATAATAAACTGGAAGATCACAGTGCAACACCGCGTGAAATCCCTCTCAGCTAATCCTTGCCACCGCAAAAGTACAATCTCTCAAACCCAAAGCCGAAAAACAAACAGAGGAGACCGCACCGAAAAAGTATTAGCCAGCAGACCGCTGCTATGCACCTTTAATTCCACGAAAGCCTGAGGTCTATCAGTGACAGAAGCTCAGCGGATAGAATGCGCTGCACCAGCTGAGAAGTGCGTCTCGCCACAGCATATAATACGGTATAGTATAGTTGGCATATTGGGTTACGTCGGCCTCGTTCTCGCGTGATCTAGTAGTGTCGGCGGGCGGCGGCGAGTCATTTTTGCCATTCATCACACGCCAGATGGGCGAGTTTCGCGCATATGCGGTCGAGGTCGAAGCTTTTCGACGAGGAGAGGGATTTAATTGAGAAAACATTTAGGGCTTTTATGGTCCAGATTGTTGCGGGTGACTTTTTTTTACCGTCGAGGCGTGAGTTATGCGCTTGTGGGAATTGTGATGTTCGAACGTTGACGAGCTAGACTCCGCTTCGAATTAATGGAGAGAAAAAATTTCGGGTATTTGCCTCGTTGGCAGATGTGGTAATGCAGTTTAACTCTCGAGAAGTATAACGACTGTCGTGCAACACGTGCTTTTTGTTAGGAAGCTTATTATTTTTAGCCGCCTCGTGTATATATACGAATTGAATTTCGAGTTTCAACGTTGCGTCGAATTACCAGCGCTTTTTAAATGGGTCAAAGAATATATATCGGCGACGAGTTACTCGAATTTCATCAGACACGCACAGCCATTTACGAGTTCCAACCGCGTGTTCTCGTATAAAATCATCGCTTCAAATTTTCCAGAAAAAAAAGCATCAATAAAGGCCCGACGAGCGCAAATAAGCAGCGCGAAAAACATCAGGGACGTCGTAAAACGGTAAAACCGGGGGAAAAATAGTGAGGGCGGAGGACTGATGCGCGTGCGCGCGAGACAGAGTGAGAAAATTTGCACGCCGTAATACGAAAACAAAAGCTCGTATAACGCCCTCGAAAATCAGACTTGATCCCTCGGTCGTGTAAAAGCCGTAGGCACGCGCATATGAGCTACGGCTCCGTATAAAACACACAGGCGTCGGATGTACAGCATGTGGGCATATGAGGGATGAAGCTGCTACGAGAGAGATATTTGTCCGTTAATTTGGAAATGGAAGGCAATTTTACGCTCGTATAATAACTGAAGCGTTAGGCTTTTTGTTTATTTTATATTTTCAATCCTGGTAAACGTATAATATCACGTTCTGAAAATTCATACGATTACTTTGAATAATTTTCTCTGACGAGCGAGATAAGCAGAAAAACACGTAGTTCATAAATATTCGATGAGCAGAACTGCATCTCGTGCATGGCATGTAAACATCAGGCGATTATTCCGGAATCGCTATCAAAAAGGATATATATCCTTCGACGATTAATCAATAGCTCCGCATTAAGACGCGAAAATAACACAGCTTCAGCAGATGAAAGCGATAAAGGAGGAATAGATCGGTCCGGCATTTACAAGCGATTAATTGCTGATTGGAATTATGACGTATCGCAAATATATAATATCGAGCCGCCGGAGAAAAATACGCTGGAAAAAGAAGGAGACGACGGAGAGGAGGGAAAGCGATATATTTCCCAGCGAGTATAAGTTGCGCTGCTACTCCTATATAAAGCCGAGACATATATCCATTATCGATGCGTCGATCGGCGGCGGGAGAGAAAAAAGCAAGCACGCGTGTGTGGGACTGGCCTCGTCCGAAAACGCATTTCTCTGATTTATAGAATTGGATTCTTGCGCTCCGCAGAGGGCCAAACGACGCGCTCTGTCTGCTTCATATTTTGGAATTATAGAAATTTCCTTGTGGCTTTGTGATTTACACTGTTTTTCGTTCTGAGGGTGTATGATCCACGCGTAGAAATAATCAATATTTTTTATCAATATAGGTACGTATTTTAGATTAGAATAGTATATTTTGAAACTAAGGGCGGGGGGAAGGGCTATTTCTAGCGAAACTTCGGCGCCCTCGACTTAGTCTAGGGACAGGGTACGTTTTTGTCGGACTTGAAGGTCCATATTAGATCACCACGGTAATTTCTATGTATTTTTTCCTCCTGAACACTAATTTCTAGGGTGGAATATCTAAAAGTGGTAATTTGTTATAAAGATTTAATTGTTAATATTTTAAAAAATTATTATTTCGACCTAGAAACATTTTTATTAGATTCTTTATACAATTCTAAATCGAAAATGTTCTTACAAGTTTTGTTGAAAAAGGTTTAGTTTCTGAGTAAAAAATTGATCAAATTTGAGAAAATCGCGTTTTTGGCGAATTTGAGAAATTTTTTACCCAGAAACTAAGCTTTTTTCAAAAAAATGTTCTGGGTCGAAATAATAATTTTTAAAAATATTAACAATTAAACTTTAATAACAAATTACCTAACCACTTTTGGACATTCTACCCTCGAAATTAATGTTGAGGAAAAAATACATAGAAATTACCTTGGTAATCTAATAAACCTTCAAGTCCGACAAATACGTACCCTTCCCCCCCTAGACGAATTCCAACTCGTGCTAAAATCTCACCCGAACTAGAAATTGCCCCCTCTCCCTTGTTAAACACTGTACTTTTTTTGCCAACAGTGATGGTAGACTGCGCATTTTGAGAAACTTTTTCAAAATTTGTCAAAAATTTCGCACAGCACCTTGAATTGAGTGTAAGAATCCAGTATTTCGCGAGAAATCGAATTTCTCACACAGTGTGTCAAAATAGTATGTTACGATACTAGTGCGCAAAGTAGATGATTTTGGCACGAGTAAAGTACGAGTACGAAAAACACCTGCCGCACATGAGTATCGTATATACTCGATTTCGCTCACGCTGCATCAAAAAAGCTAAATTAAGCTTCGCGCACGTCGTGTCAAAAAATACGGTTCGACACATGTGCGAAAATGCCATTTCAGCCTTGTGCGCAAACGTTCACATTCTCGCATTAATATCGAAGTGTACTATTACGCTTCGCTCATGCGTAAACGTACACACAAGGATGCAATCAGATTCTCGCACTCGTGTATCGAAATGTAATATTTTCATGCCCATGTCAAAAAAAAGTATATTGCGACTTCGGTGCAATTTTTTGAAATCAGTGAATCGAGAAGAAGTTCCAAAAATGCTTTGCGAAATCAACAAAAACTTTTCCCATCCAGTACTGCTACACACAGCGCATGCATTCCAGTATTTTACAAAGAATTACTCTAGTTTTCGGGTCACTTGTTCCTTTGATACCCCTTCAGACCCACTCTCTATATCGTAAATAGAATCTGCGTTCTTACAACTCCAAGCTACAGAAAATGATCTTTACGACATCGCTATACAACTGTATCCATGTAACGCCGTGCGAAACGGCTAACGATCGCGCACTCTCTAGACTCACTCATTCGACATTCCATCGACGCGAAGACATTTCTGCACGCGACTCCCCCTCGCGGAAAAAGTCGGCAACAGCAGCATACTCACAAGAAAAGTCAAAAGGAATAAAACAAAATAGCAGAGCTGCAAACGAGTGGCCCTATATGTATACGCGTTAGGATCATCAGAGAGAGAGAGAGGGAGAGGCCGATAAGAGCAGCGAGAAAACGCCTCACGGGATGATTGCCCCCCGAGCGCAAAACGACGAGGCTCGTTTCATAGGCGACTGCAACCTGTTTCCGACGCGTCCATATAGAGAAGCTGCAGTTCTCTCTCTCTCTCTCCTCCCCGTCTTTTCGTAATTTTTCTCTCGAAGCTGTGCGAGATGACGTCAGCTGGCGAGCGTGTGTTGAAGCGACCAGGACTCTCGTTTCGCGTAATATTCCGAGAGTATTATGCATGTGTGGAAAAGTGTGAGGGGAGCTACTGCCGTGTTATTGGTGAATGCAGTGCTGGAAAATTGTGCGAATATATTATTTCTGTGGGAGATTTTTCGGCGACAATATAATATTGCTTTGGTATTTATATGAGAAAAATAAGCATAAATTTAAAAAACAATCGAAATTCACGCGTCTCTTTATATTTAGAGTGCAATACAAGACCTGAACTATGATGGTTTTGGAGTTATGGTTGTTCCATCAAATACTCAAAAAATCTGAGAAAAAAAGCGTTTCTTGTCAAACAAGCTTATTCTTGTCTATTTCTCTTAGCCATTTCTTAGTTTGCTTGCCATTTTAAATATTTAAATTTCTACCAGAGTTGATCCTAGTGATATGCATTTGCCGTTTATAACCCCAGACATTGAGTACATGCCATTGAATAATAATTTTCGAATAATTTCAATGGCCAAGAAAACAGTGTCCCAAAGCACTTTTCACATGATCCACTGATTTTGTTGTTCTGGCACGGAGCGCGCATTAATCTTGCCAGTGTGTACCCTAGCAAGATCAATGCACGATCCGAGCGATTTTTTATATTAACAACTTTTAGGTTAGAAACAAACAATCACGCGCGTCCCGACAACTATCTCGATCAAGTTACTGACCGTATTTGAGAATAATTTTATTGGCCACTCGATGGCTAATAAAAAAAATTGGGCTAGCTAGAAAGGTGTACACCCCCTTTTTGAAAATTCGCGATTTTCTGACCCCTCTATCTGTCGATTTTAAAAAGATTTCTTCATTTAAGCTCAAGAAAATCACTACAACAAAACCTCGACTAAGCCTCTATATACTCGTTTTGCAGCTGGCGGATAATGATGAACAAAATAAAAGTCGTAGCAGCAGCAGCGACCGATAAATCATTTGCGGTTATTGAACGTACGGTAAAATGAAAATTATGCTCCGCCGTTCGCGTCTGTTTCTATTCACGCGTACACACGCGATACACCCAGCGTTTTTTTTCCATTATCGAGCAGTTGTCATTGGGAATTGGAGCAACGAACTAATCATGCGTATGGGTATTCGATACCGAGGCTTTTTTTGTGTAACAGGCGGATGGGAGTCGTTGGCCTGTGTGTCTCAATTTCTCACTATAATAATAATTAGAATATTCGAAAAACAACTGGAGCGTAACAGAAGCCACACTCTAGTTTCAAATACTAAATCGTGAGGCACTCGAAAGTCCGCCTCAACTTCGCGAAGATAAGCCTCATCTCCAAAAACGAAATGAGAGCAACAATCCTCCTCTCGAAAAGCTCGACGAGTTGGCCGCTGTAGTGGCATATCTTAGAAAATTATTCCGCTCAGCTAAAGTTGGGGGAGCCTCTGGAAATAAACGCCGGGCGGAATCCGCTGCATCACAATGCAAAAGTTTTGCCTGCTTCATCCGCGCGGCCTATCCAACGTGCAAACATCATATAAGACCGCGATGGTTAAGGTATATTACTTTTTCCTTCATTAAAGCTCAATTTCGCCCAAACTATCCCTCCGCCGCCTTTCTCTCTTTCTCCCTCCTAAGTGAGGGAAATGAGAAGCTCGGAGAGTAGAAGAGGGATAAAAGCGTGGAAATAAAGAAAGAGCCGGGAGTAGCGAGTTAAAAAAGCGAAAAAAAAAATAAAACAGCGGCGGCGGCCGCCGGCCGTCTGATATAAAGTGCAGCGGGGAAAAATGCTGCTACGCGAGAGCTATACGCCCGGACGAAACACATATAAAGGGAAAGTACGCAGCAGCGAGAGGGTAGGTACGTATGTTATGGAGCGGCTGCTCTCGTGCAAATGTTAAACCGCCGCCGCTGCGGCCGAGTGGATACCGAGTTATATAAGGGTAGATTACATTGGAATTTCGTCTTGTTTTCGGAATAATGAAAGCGACAGTGGAGCCTTATTCAGACTCCTACTATTTTGTCGTTCTTTCGACTCTCCGAGTTTATAAGTTAATTATTTTAGAGGCTATTTAAGGAAAGAGACGAGATTGGCCAGACTGATATTTGTATACATGCACAGTATAGTAGCCCATTCTGAGTGCCAGCTCCAACTCCGAGTGTATAAGTTAATTATTTTAGAGGCTAATACGCTGCATATTTTCCAAGTAGAAAGAGACGAGATTGGCCAGACTGATATTTGTATACATGCACAGTATAGTAGTCCATTCGTATTATTCGCTTCGAATATTGCGCTTATAATACGTGCAGCACATAGAGCTGATTGTAAATTAGCGTAAATAGAGGCGAGCACTGCAAGATCATAGGACCCTATATGCTCTCGCCGTTCTTGGTAACGGCTGCAGTAGCAGCGACGCAGCGGCTTGTACGCTGGTAATCCCGGGATTAGTGTACAGGAAAGTAGCCGACCTACTATATACCCTCAGAGCTCCGTTGGATTATCATTGGAATACGATAAATCGTATTTGCCGATGTACACTATATACGCTGCATATTATGTTGTTTAAACGCTTCGTCTGCAATTGAAAGCGCAAATATTTGCTCATGATATTAATAAAATAATAAAATCCAAAATTTGATCTCACCTCCGGAAATAACAAAAGGAAAAAGCTCTCGACGCGCATTGGCGCATAAAGAATCGCAGCAGCAGTAGCGTGGAAGAAGACTCGGTCGGCGCAAAAAAAAAAGAAAAAAAGAGGCAGCAGCCGCTGCGCAATATCGCTGCATAAGTGGCTCCGCGTAGACTCGTACACACACACCGGCGCGCGCGGGGGCACAATATTGCCAGCAACGAGTTCAGCTCGCTCGCGAGAACCGAGGGGGAAAAGAGATAAAGATTAAAGATGGAGATTTATTTTTTCGAGCGCTCGCGCGCGACCCTCGCCAGGGCTTTTAAGCCTGACTAATTTTCCGACAAATCGCCGCTATGGAGTAGAACAATCGGGAGCGCGACGACGGGGATTGCTTTGGCGAAGCTTGACTTATTTTGTCTATTATTTCCTCGAAGAGAGCTTTTTGCAGGGATTTGTTTTAGCCGAGCTCTTTTTTTTTATTATATATTGCAGTAGTCTGTCGAGGGAATTGGATCGTTACTTTTAGGTATGTTTACTTTTCGGAGATTATTAAAATTTTTGTGTACCCTCGCAGAGTTTCGACGTATATGATAAACTGCGCGCGCGCGTATCGATAAGACAAAATGCTAAGCGATTCACGTGAAATTCGGGAGAAACAAATTCAAAACAAGCTTGCATCCACGGTACGCTTGCAAAACAAGCGATGAACAAGCTAATTTTCAACAATAATAATCTGAAGACAGCGGTGCGTGAATAAGCGCTCGCTGTAGCTAATAGCAAATATTCGCGTCTCGCTCTCTCACCTAGGCAAACAGCCATCGGGCACTTGAAGCCACCGCCCCTTCGTATTATATGGCTGATTCCACGGGATTTAGCAGTCCGCTCTCTCTCTCTCGAGTTACACACGTATATATATAGTATATATACTGCATATACTGCTGCTTCTGCCGTTATTTAAAGCCGAGCGAGTATAACGAGATATTAACGCGTCCCTCGGGTATTCCTTCCTCGTTCCTTCGCTTACTTAGCTGTAAGGCCGGAGCTTTTGTCGATCTTTTTTTTACTCCAAGAGTTCGTTTTGTCTAATGGCTCGCGGCGAGCGGTTTAATGATGAGACTCTCTAAGCGCATAGTCGGCTGGTTCTATACTCTGCCTTCTCTCTCTCTGTCGGAAGAGTTATGATTATTTGGTTTTGCAATTAGAACGGGACATTTTTCATACGTGCGTCGTGCCAACTGTAAGTGCTCTTGAGTACACCGTTTCTTGACTATTTGTTTTCAGAAGGAATCGAACGCCATTCTATCGGTGATCGGTATCTCGAGTCAATCGCGAAGCCCGATGATGACAGCGTTAAATATCATCAGCACGTACGTACACTTGTGATGTTTAATAAACGCCGCGAGCTGTTGGCTGTAGTCGCATTTTATCGAGGAATCTGGCGAGGAAAATTAAACTTGTTTACTTTAAAGAACGTGAGGTGAAAATGTTTAAAAAAAGGAAAGAGAAAGAGAGGGAAGCCGAAGCGGAAGCACGCGTGCGATTAAATTAATAGCCAGCAATTCGAATGTGAATCATGTGAGGATGATTAAGCGGGATGCGGCTGTGAACTTGTAATTTCTAATATTCCGGAATTTAGAAAAGGAGAAGCCTCGCGTTAAGGAGACTATAACGAGGCTGTAAAGTAACGCTAATTTCAAATCAATTTACCCATGTTGCGTGTAATTTCCAGAGACGCTGCTAAACGGATAATTCGAAAAATTCCGCGCAAACATTCATTATCTTTAAACCGTCGATAAACAAGAGAAAACTACACAACCTTGAGGTTTATTGATACACCGCTAATGAACACACGAACCGGTTAATTAACACAAGGACAATCATTATCTCCTGCAACAATTTAAAAATCCCATCTCATATGAATCTCACTTCCTCCCATTTCCGTCGATTCTCTCTCCTCGCCATCATCACCTTTCCTCGCCTCGAATCTCCGCTCCCAGTCTAATCAGCTCTCATCCCGAGAGGAGGCAGTGCCGGAAATAAAGCGAGGAATATACGCCCATTTTTCTTACGCAGAAGAGGATGCGCGTACAGCTCTTATCATCGACGATCGAGACACGAGTATTAAGTTTAATGCCGCGCCGATGATTTTAGCGCGCGGTTATATATATAAGTAAGCCACTTGTTTATCCGCCGCGCGATGATTATTTATCTGCGGAATTATATCGCGAGTGTTATTCGGATATCCTTTTTGCGCTGAGTTTATCCCGCGTATAACGGGTTTTAATATTATGGATTTGGAATTGCTCGTAATTGCGATGAAGCTTCTCGGAGGTTTTCTTTTATTATATATAATACGTATAGTATAGCCTCTCGTTAAAACTTAATTCGCGAAACGCAAGGAGAGGACGGCCTGCTTTTTTAACGTCGCGAACTATGAAGTGATAATGGCAGTCCATCTGCATGAATAAAATATCAGGCGTATAACGGGTTACATCGAGGCTCAGCTGCAAACAAACTATTTATTCGACGACATAAAATCTATCACGCGCAGTATTATACAAACTCCCGTGTCATATATACCAGAGAAAAGCAAAAGGTATTATATATAACGCTTAGCAATTTGCGATTTACGTCCAATTTAAATGCAGTGTAGCTTGATTTCAATATGCGATCACCACCCGACACGCTCCTGCGAGTATGTGTATACAGGAAAAAAGTTGGTAAACGCTGCATCATACGAAAACACAGCAGGCACATAAAGTTCAATTAAGTCGGCGCAAATTACATAAAAGCTCTCGGTAATAGCGTCTCGTATATAGTTTGCAAAAAGAACTTCCGCGATTGTCAATCGCGCGCGAGAGTAGAGCGTCGGGGCAATCAGCGCTAAACTCCTGATGCTCACGCGACGATAATAATCTCTCGGCGCAACAAGAAAGCGGCGCCTCTCTCGCGCATCATTCAATTAAGGGACGATCGTCGCGTCTAAAACGAAAAAACCTTACCGCTAATACACTGCGAGCGTCAAACTCGTCGCGTGACAGCAGCTCGTCATTTCACTGTGTCAGCCGAGCGCGCGAAAAGCCTAACGGGTAATGGCATCCGCACCGGCAGCCGTATGGCGATTCTAGTCTCGCAATTAGCCGGGAAACCGGTCCGCGATGCTTGCACCATATATTCTATTTTGCGGAGAGCTTCTTCTATATATATACCCGGCTCTGACGGATTATGCGCGATTGCTGCCACTTTATACGGATCTTTGGCTCTCATTAGCTCGCGCTTTACGAAAGAGAGGAGAGAAAAGAAGGGGTTTTAGAATTTAATTGAGCCGCAGGTGTGTCGTTGCTCCGGAGGATGCGCGACCGTTAGATCTGACTATATAACGCAGTTGATATAAAGTTCTTTTTATCATCATCGCGCCGAGCGACTTCTTCATTTTTTCTCTCATCGGAAAAGCTTCTGTGGCGATGTATAACGGTGCGGCAGTTTGTCGAAATCCTGGGGCCAGAATTTAATTAAAGCTCTCCGCCGCGACTGAAAGGCGGAACTTCGATAAGCCAAGCTCGGCTCCAAACTTCCGGCTTTTATGCGTGCGAGCGGCAATTGTGCAGCCTTAGTTCGCGTGTGGGCTTTTAAAGCGTCGAGTGAGAGACAGAGAAAGGGAGTGTAAGCACGAAATTCCGCGCCTTCGAGATGCCGAATAATTGCTGCTACGTTTTAGTCTTTGTCTGGCCTCTCGCGGATTAACAAAAAATGGCTGCTAAATAACCCATAAATTGGCGGATGTTGAGTTTGAGAGCGAGTTCAACGAATCTTTTCACATCGTGCGTATATTATACTATAGATACGCTGAAAAAAAGAAAGACAAACAACAACACTTTTTCGCGTCATCGCACGGCCCACGGGCATTACTGGCAGAACTGGCCACCAACACAGTCTCTCTCTCTATATCCATTCAGGAAGCGACGTCGTCGCGCGGGACAGGAGTTTTTGCACGCCCGCGCGCAGAGGCCCATTGAAAACAGGCGCAAAAAAGGAATCGTCATAGTAGTCGTCTCCTGGAGCGTAGAGTCACCTGGATAAAGACAAAGGCGTGGGAGAGACGAAGAAGCGCGAGTAGTATAGTAGTGCCGGCGCAAACAGTTTGGCATCAGAGGGAGTATACATACAGTCCCGTTGTTCGTCGACGACGCTATAACACAACGTTGGGCTCTCTCTCTCTCACTCTCTCACAAAGGAGGACTTGAGATTTGCATGCGGCTGACTCTCGCCGTGAAATATGGTCGAGTGCGAGTAGTCAAAGCCAGATCCACGCGAGTTGGATATGTGTGTCTCTGTGTGTGTGTATGTACGTATACGCTTCTAGCCTACGGCTCGTGTATATAAATACTATGTCTGTAGCTATACTGCTCTGTTGCGTCGCGACTGCTTCTTCTTCTTCTTCTTCTTCTTTTGTGGAGAGGAGGCGCGTAACTCCTCTTTCACCTTTTTAATTTTACACGCGCGGGCGCGAGCTTAACGAGAGAATGAAGGAGGCAGGGCCGGTTTTAATGGGAATTATGCGCTCTTGGATGCTGCTGTTGGGGGAGAGATGAGGATTCAAGCTTGGGGCGCGCGCGCGCAGTCGAGTCTGTCTTAATGATGCCAAGGGGCTGCCGTATAGTGTGATAAAAAAACTCGGTTATTGTGAAGCGCTGTTATGGTACACGCGTATATTTCCCTTTTTTCCGCAAGTATATGTTAGAGTTACGTTCACTCGGAGAATTATATTCTAATCCAATGGTCTTGACGCCTGGCGAGAGTATTTCGTCGTCCAAAAGCACGTGAGTTTTATGAAGCCTGCACCAGACGCGAAACAGTCCAGCGCGGACGCTTCCGACAACTATATATATATAACAGAGCAACGATGAGCCGCCGCAGCCTCGATCCACGCGCTGCGGCAAGTAATAAAAGTTAGAGCATAAAATCTCTCCGAGGCAACATAAAAAGCTTCCACAATGGAATTTTATGGTGACTGAGTTCTTCTTCTTCTCTTCTTCGCTTCTTTTTTCCGCGGAGACGAAGCTTCTTCGCGGGCGGCCGGGGAATGTACTTTGGAATTAATAATAACTGCGCTCCGGGATAATCGAAAAATTACGCATATGCCCGGTCGGGCCCTTAACAGCGCTTTTTCACTCTCATTAAATATTACATCGCTCATCGCCGCAGCTAGCGCCTATAAAAACTTGGATCAAACGCTGTGTTTTATAGCCTTTAATTGCATATTTCATGCACGCGGGGAAAATCTTTGCTGATGGAAAAAACGCGCTATATAAGTTAGAGTATACCTTTTGCGAGACGTTTTCGCCGAGTTCTAATAATTCGAGAAATGTACATATATTAAATGATCGGCGCAGCCATGTAACCTCAATGTCGCTCCTTAAAAATCTTTCACTTACGATCATCAGCAGCCGACGCTTGCTGTAAAAGCGAGGAAAAAAGTGTAAACATTTTCCGCTTTTCCCTTTGCTATATACGGCGACGTCAATATAACCCGACGATTCGACTCCTCCTTTTTTCACCCTTGGCTGGAACCATTTGAAGCGGAGCAGAAGGAGGAGGGCTACACGGCCTTTCATCAAGGGCCCTCAATTACTGAGTCTTACTCCCCCCCCCTTCTGCTCCTCACTCAGCCGAGCGTATATACGGCAATGCGATTTTCCTCATTATCGACGCTTTTGGAAACCCCTTTACACACAGAGACGAGGAGGAGGAGGAGAGAGAGCGAGTGACCTTTATTTCGTCTTTGCCGCGCCGTCGGGCCTTTGAAGTCCTACTCTTCTTTATTTTTGCTGCCCATCCTCGCGCGGGGTGCCCCCTACGACGACTCCACGGCAAAGAGAGACGGCGCGCATTATGTGCGGATCTGGAGAGCTTCTTTGCGTCGAGCTGGAGAGCATTCAAAATTCAGGATAAAGCGGAGAGAGCAGTCCTGTACCAAGGAGGAGAAGAAGAGGAATAAAGACTGTTCCGGCTGGCCGTGTTTGTTCTGCTCGCCGAGCGGAGAATCGTTAAGAAACACTTGACCCGGCTGTAAGTTACGTATTTTGCTGGGACGGCTTTGGGGTGGCTCGACTTTCTTTGAGGGAGTTGGACGAGATATTGGAGGTGGTATAGGGGACGATTTTGGGAACTGATGGCTTGTATGGCTGAGTCTAATAGAGCTTGAATATTCGTGCTTTTGAAAAATTCACTTATTTTTATCAGTAAAAATGTTCAAAATAAAAAAATTGCTGCTCTCGCAAATATTAATTGAATTCCAACCGAAGAGAATGTTAATTAACGATCAAAGAGGCTGTCTGAAATTATACGAAATTGTGTATTACAGCAGAGAAGCTAAAATGTATTCATTTTCGTGCAATTTAAAATGGTACAACTTTTGACGGTCGTATATTTAACATGAAATTCAAAGGGATATTTTCAGTCCGTTAAAAGGTACACAGTTAAAAATCATTTCTCGAATCGACACAAAATTCATCGTGTGAAATATCAATTTTCCCAAATCACACATATTTTGTATAAATATTGTGACCTATGCAGTTTGCGAAGTTTCGAACAGTTTATAAAATTAGACAAAATTTACACACAAATTATTTTGCACAAATTTGGATTTACACAGAATTGCCATTTAATACCAAATTATTAACTGCTTAGTGAAGATAGAAAACAACGACCAAACTTGAAATGAAGCTCACAACGTCGTTCCTAACGAAAACTAGTATATTTCAGAAAAGACGTATTATAATTGGCACACTAACAAAAATTCATTGAGGTTCTAATAAACTCGAGGTATCATCCGGATGGTACCACACAAGTTCATAAGGCCCTAAATAGATATATATCAATTAAGAGCTCTGAAAATGTAGATTTTAAAAACACTATTTTCCAAATGTATTAGTTGTCGTTAGGAGCGGCGATAAATAATGAAATTTTCCAATCAGTTCATGGAAAACGCATTTCTAATATCGAAAAAGCTCGCGCAGAAGTGCTCTCTCCCTCTCTTCCATTTGGCCGTAACTCCGCGGCGCAGCATCGCGATTCTCAGCACGCGTGCATCATCCACTCCATTCTCTCTCGCCCCGGCTTTTTTTCCGTCCTTCCCGTACGTAATTCCGCATTCTCTCTTCGACAACGTCCATCGACTCGTTCGTCCAGTAGCCTCCGCTGAAATGCTAAATCTCCATCCTCTGAAGTAGACGTCGTTAGGTTACAACGCTAATGCAGTCCGAGGCTCGAAATCGAATTTCGCGCGCGTGCTCGGCCGCTGCTGCGCTCTTTCTCTTCTCCATATACGAGAGAGAGAGAGAGTGAGAGGGAGAGCCAGCTCGGCAAATTTCGCTGAATAGAAGTTCAGCCGGAGAATATAGAACGGACTAAACTAAACTCTTGAAGCAAGTTAGATCTGCATGGCTTCGGGCGGTCTTGCGCAGCTTCTCCTAGCCTATAGTCTACTGGTATCGCATTGTGCAGTCTCTATATACCAGCCTCTTATTCGCACGGCGGCGTGCTATACACTGCGAGCGCAAGAGATTGCACGTGTGTCTGTCTGTGCTAGAGTTGTTCTCGGCTGCTTTGAGTTAACTCTTTTACGAGACTTTCATTTTGCGATTTTCGTAATTTTCGAATTTCCCGCTCAAACTTACGATCAAACAAAATGGCGTACATCAGGGACGACAAAATGACCGCGAAGAGTTACACTCGAGTTTCAACTAGAAAGTGATTTCTCATCACTGGAACTTCTCGAAACTATCAGAGCCTTTATCAAAGGACGTCCATTTCATTACCCTCTCTCGCCAGCTCTCATTTAGTTCCTCTCGCAACCCTCTTCCTCCCAGGCACTCGTCCAGCCAGCTTTGTTCCTTCTCTTCTCTTCCCTCTTTCTCTCTCTCTCTCTCTCCAGGCCCTTTTTACTTTCGGTGTGTTTGCCCAGCGCCATTCGTGCGTTCTCCTCGGACGCATCTCGATCTGGGCTTGAAGCACAAGAAGGAACCGACGGTGTGAGCGTCTCAATGAAATTGAAAAACTTCTGCAGTCAGCAGCCTGCAGGCGATAACCTCCCGGTGGCGGCGGCTGTCTCGTGCTCGCGGTGCCACAGTAACGAAACTCGTCGCGTTTTAAGCTACGACTACGAGCTGTGTATGTGCAATTTCAGTTCTCGACGCGCGAACGCTTCTGTACCAGCCGTGCGCGAACTACTCTCGCCTCTCTCTCTCTCTCCCTCTCTAGCTCGCCTTTTTCTTTTCTAGTTCAGTTTGCCCTCGCTTCTTTTACGGTTACTTCCTCGCCGGCTGCTGCCGGAGGAGATGTCGTGAGGAAGGACGGCGACGATCAATGCGATTACGAGTCTCATCAGATGCGCATTTGAACGCTTTGATGTATTATCGTCAACTGGAAAGTTCGATAAAGTAAGATGGCATTCTTCGGGATCTTTATGCTTCGAGTCGTGAACAATGAATAAAGTACTGAATAATACTGAGCTAGACGCAGAAACTATATAGACGACGTTCATCGAACTTGGATTACGCGAGGGAAGGTCCGCGAAACGCATGACATCGGCCCCCATGAATATTTCAATGCCGTCACCCGGCTAAACCGACCAAAGCGCGCCACGTGCGTACGTCCGTCCGGCCTTCTCTGCGGCTACGACGTGTACGTGCGTGAAGGAAGTTTCGTGGGTTGGTTCGTCGCTGCTGATGGTGTCCAGCTCGGAAATGTCACAGAAGATTGACGTTGATCATCGATGATTGGACCAAATTGACTGTCTTTCTGACGATTTTATTTCTAAGCTATTCTTCCAGACTAGTATGACCCTTTTAAAGTGTTAAACGCTTTGGAATTGATTCAGCATGTTGACAGCTAACTCAGTCTACGTGCTTTAACTCAGTTTCCACGTTTATAATATACGTACGTATACTGTGAACATGTGTAACTCTGTACAGTTTCAGTGAGTAGAATGTGAGCCAAGTGCAAATGCAGCAGCGTTCCATTGAAGAATAAAGCTCGCATGAATAACGTTGTACACACCGGTCTGCCGAGCGAGTGGCTTTTTGTTGCTAAATGGAATAATATACGCTGGCTAAGTTTCGCGAATTGCGCTATCCACCTGCGTGAGCTAGTCTGGCCACTGCCAGCTGAGAATGCATAATACACGATGCTAATGTAAGGAAATCACTCTGCGTAACTAATTGCGTTTTCCGAAAACGTGAGCTTTTTGACAATGCTCGAGACTCGGACCAACCGAGACTTTTAGGCTGCAAAATTCGCAGTGATGCGGGTTTTGTGAGGCTGCATGGAATTTCGGATTGAATTAAGAGAAAAACTAGAGTCACCGTCAAATTTAGAGCTAGTGTCGATGAGTGCATGCAGTGCAGTAGGCGTTAATGAAGGCATTACGTACAACGCACTCGAACGTCATTGAATAAGCCTAAGCGCATCCTATAATCCTCTGCCCAATACCCGTGTGCCTTTATCAGTTATCGGCAGACAGATAGAAATTCAAACACAGAGCCCCTAAGCTTATACAGAGTAGTTGCGGAGGAGAGAGAGAGAGATAGCACGGAGGTCGGATCAAGATATAGGTGGAGATAGCTGGATAGGCTTCTAGCCGAGCCCGAGAGTCTATAAATTAATTGATTGCAATTATGGGCACTCCGAATGCAGCAATTACTTTGGACTCAATTAACGATTCGCCTAGGGTTAACTCGCAGCAATTTACCAAGACGAGAAGGGGCTGCTGCTGCTCTGCTCTGGGTAGCGCGGCAGCAGTCACAAAGCTGTACTATGTGCGATGCTCTCTATCTCGATCGATCGATGCACTCTCCATATGTATATGTATATATGCACGCGTGCCACTGCTGGTGCTTTTGAGTGCACGAGAGCAGCGCTGTTAGATCTAATCGGCGCGGCTTTGAGCCATCGCCTGGACCCACTGCTGTGGCAGTCGTTCGATTTGCGCGAGCACTACCCGGTGCGGTATTCGGATTGTTTTAATGCGTCCGGACTACGGACTCCGCTTTGATCAAAGTGGTATTTTTGTTTTTCGCCGGATTGCTTGCGAGTATTGGATTTTTACGTAGACGCCAACTGGCGGCAGCTTGTGAACTAAATATCTTTACTAACAAGCTTTTAATGGTTTCCAATCGTTTCTTGCACGAAGTTCGGTGCAGCGTGAAACTAATTTTACCTGCCTGACCTACTTTCCGAAAGAGCGCGTAGAAATAAAATATACTCGCATCGAGCCATCTTACCGCGAGTCTAATATCCCCTACCTCAGGCAAAAACTGAAAGAGCCCGTGTAAAGTTCAACCCTTTACATCCCAACACGCTCGAATATCTCTCAAGACCACTTACCTCGAGACGTCCCGCTTTCATTGCATTTTTTTTCTTTTTTATTTCATTATATTTTTTGTAGAAGAGAGCAAGAGAGAGATCTCCGAATAGCCGCTCGACTTTTCGCAGCTTAAGGCGACGGCTGTAGTGGTGGTGGTGGGAGAGACACCCGGGCAAATCGTATAAAGCGATTGGCCGATTCAATTTTCTCCGCGAGTAATAACGGTTATATGCTTGAAATAGGATATAGCCCTTTCTTTACTCCTCTATCCGCGCGCAGCCCCTATCCGCGCATCCTTGTGACAGGGGAGAAGAGAGAGAGTGTGGAACGTATATGTATATACTTACGTGCTTCGAGCGCGATTACGTTTTGAAGTAGTGGGTGTGCGAGTGTGGTGCAGGAATGGAATGCACGAATGCAACCTCGAGTTTCGCTTACCTGAAACAGAATAAAGCGATATTTGTTTTGAAGATTATTTGCGGAAAAATTTTATGGACAAGTTTAAACGCCTTATATATTTTGGATTATTTCTTCAACAGTTTCAATAATAGACAAGGCGGTTAATTCAACTTTGAAATATGACGATGATGAATTCTTAATCAGTATTCAAATGATGCGAAATTTACATGATCGCTCCACCGAATATCCAGATACTTATCGAAGTTTTCTTCACAACATATTAAGTACCCTGGGAAGAACCTTCAAAGAAAAGTATCCCCAAAACCAGTTTTCTGCTCGCACGCGATACTTAGCATCTAGATTATGCATTGCTCGCATAAACCAATTCGTAAAATCAACGCCTGCGTATTCCGGGAAGTAAGCAAGAGGGACCTGTTACTATCGCGCAAGTCTACCCAAACAATATGCATAGACAATGTAACTCGTCGAAATGGGAATTACCGTCGTATACACCGCAGGCATCAGGGGGATTCATTTCGCTAAACGCGATTACGGTTATATACCTTGTACCGCGGGATGAGAAAAAGAGGGAGACAAAATCTGCTGGGAGAATTAAATTCAGCCGCTGCCAACAGACGTTGAGTTGGGCTGCGGAAAAATCTCCTGATGCGTTGCGAATTCATGCATTCAGGAGCTACATAATTTTTCGGTATAAGTATATACAAGTCAAAGCGTGGTAGTGGAAAGCCTGTAAGCAGTTTCGCTGTATGCTCCGTGAATTTGATTAATATGGGCTTTTTAATTAATTAACCTTCCCTTTTGATGAATTACTTTTATACGCATATTTTACGTCGAGAAAAAAACGACGCTACTACTATTTTAAAGAGACATAATGAGACATAGATTGTTTATATAAAAAAAAAATTGGTTTAAAAAGTTGCATTATTTCGAAATTAATACACACGCACACAAATGGAAATTCAGATTCCTTGAATTATGGCTCATAATCTTTTTATAATGAAAAATGAAAAAAATGCATACCGATACAGAGCTTCCTCTTTCATCAATCAATATTGCTTATTATGGTTTTTGTTGAGTCTTTGCTGGTTGTAATCAATTATAAAAGTATTCGACAATAATGAAGCAAAGTTGTATAAATCACAAAGTCATGAATTTCGCAAAAAACAATTATCGATAATTGACAAGTATACACTTTAACCAGGACAATAAAAATTAAAGCGCCTCTCTAACGATCAATTGAACGCAGAACAATGAGTGATTAAAAAGCCGCAATAATCCCACGTGAAACATAATTAAAAACTATTATAGAATAATATTCCGGACGCATCCCCTAGTGCGGATTCGCAAGGAACAGGTGTGTATACTTTTCTCCCACTTATGCATTCAGAAGCACGAGTTTTCGAAGCGTAATTATTAACTAATTCACAGTTCCGCAGCAGGGCGTGTATAATGTAAAATTGCGCCGCGGCGGCGGCATTGTAAAAAAAATTGCGCCGCAATCTGCGGCGTGCGATCATAAAGCCAATACATATAGCGTCTTTTCCCTCCTCTCTCACGCGCGCGCAAACACCTGTACACGTACTTCTCGCGCAAACACCCTGAGACTGTATTCCGGCTTACGTAGAGCGTTTCCAAGCGTAATAATGCGTTGAAAACAGAATTATTATTATCATCGAATCAATCATTTTTCATCAATTGTGTATTCGAAATTTGGGAGCGAATGCTCCTGCTTATGGTATAATAATGGATATTTGATGATTATCAATGATCAATGCAATTGTGCTATATCTCATTACTCTCTTGAACGCTATAGGTCGATTTGGATTATCAAGAGTATATAACCCATTCTGAATGATTGCGCGAATGGTTTTCCATTAAATGTCGCTAAAACAGAGCTAACTGAAAGCTAATTCCGATGTGGATATACATTAACCCATTGGACAAGATCCACGTCCCTGTTTCGATGTTAATAATTTCTTAATGCGGCAATAACATTTGCTATGAATTATTGCGATGTTAGCCAGAAACGCTAGAGTTCGATCACAATCATTGCGTATCCAATTCAACCGAAAACCCAACTCATACAGCGTACCAAAATCAGTTTACGAGTCAATTACACTCGAATACACAAAACCAGCACAAGCAACAACAACAACAGCGCAGCAGAAACAGCAGCAACATCGAGAGAGAGATATCCTTCCGCATGTATAATCCTCTCGCAGAAAAATAGCCGACTCGTGCGCGCCATAACCCAATCCCTCGCGCGCAGTCGTAAAACACGGAGCAGCGGCAGCGGCGGCGGAGCATCAGGCGCTAGGCGGATGCACATGCCCTAAACGGCACCAGGTGCGAGAGGAAGACAGGTGCGTCGCCGCTCGGGGATTCACCTGCACGCGCGCCAAGCTGCCGCGCGGCAATTCACCAGCTGGGACTACTACTATACGATGATGCTGTTGTGTAGAGTGTAGTGTTATGGCAGCGTAGACACGCGCCCAGAGAGGACGAAAAAATCAGGAGAGGATCGTGGTTGATTATGTATGAGTTGGGTCGTTGGGATTTTGGAATGATGATGATGGCGTAGCTAAGTATACTTTGGCAAAGTGAAGACGAGGATCGTTCCTTTATTGTCTTAAATAAGAGTTGCTAATTCGATTAATTTAACTTTAATTTTACTATATGTAACTGATATTGTGAGACAAGTTAAAGAAAAACCAAAACTGATGGAGACTATAGTTCCGTAATTTAAATAGTTTGTTAACGAAGGTTTTACTCGATACTGATTTAATCAGCAAAAAGTGAACATATATGCAGGCACTTTGAGCTAAATTACGATAATTATCGCCGTTTAAGTCAACTTACCAACACTTGATATACTTTGTAATGCGATATACACCTTATTCATTTCATGTCAGAATCGCGAGATCAATCTGATTCCATGTTTCAATATGCGGTTATTTGCGCATGTTATGAGTGTAAATAATTTTGCTAAAGGTAAATAATTTATCAATTTTCGTTTATCGAGAGGTATACATTAAATTATTTAATATATAATATATTACGAATCATTAATTTATTATATTTTGCATATTTGTACTGTTAGTAAATTAAATAAAAACACTCATTACAATTATTCAAAGTATACACTCAATTATGCTTATTAATAAGCTAATTGTGCAATATTATATGCAATCAATAAATTATTAATTTTATTGCTTGTTTTTCAGAAAAATTAAATTTTTGCCACTCTACAACGACACCTACAGCAATTCATCATCAAACCTCTCCCCAGTACTTAAACCTCGCAATCCTCCCCAATTACACAAGATCTTTAAGCACTGAAAACAAAACAGAAAAAAAAACCCAAGCCAACAATCCTTTCGTCGCATCTGCGCAGCAGGTTTATAAACACGACTTACGACTTTATCAACGCACTCGAGACTTCGTGCCACGCGCCACAAAGTGCCACAGTAGCCGCTCAGCAAAACAAACGAGCGTCACGACGACAAACCCGAGCGAAAGAGGACGGAAGCCGGTAACTCGATCCACGGATGTCGCAGGGTCAAAGAGAAAGGCTTATGGCGTTAAGACGAGGCTCTCTATACTCGGCGACTTGTCTTCTCTTCTACGGAGAGCATTCAATTTTAAACAACACCTGTAGCATTCGAGCTCCGCGCGCGCGCACGCGTCTGCAGCCTTCTTCGTTTTCTTCCTCTTCTTATTTGGACGAGACTCATATTTACCGAGCTGAAGGTGCGCACAGCCGGAGGAAAGGGGACTACTGCAGGTGATCTTTTCTGAGTATTAGGTTTGTCGAGCTCGTCTGCTTGGATGTACATTTTTTGGGGGGGAAGTTTAATCTTATATAGAAGAAGAGCGAGGTCGAAGAACGGCTCGCAAAAACTTTTCCGCACCGAAGTGAAAATTGTATAGCTCAACTTTCGAAAGCACTTCGCGTATTAAATTTCATCGAAAAAGCGAGAGTCATCATATTATTATACGTAACAACAGTTTATTTCCTATTCATTATCATTGTAGCGATTAAAGTTACAGCTGCGATAAACATTCGGTTCCGAATAATTTCGCCTAATTGCTTTGAAATGAGCTTACGGATCAAAAAGTTAGCATCCCTTTTGCCGGGATGTCAAAAGATGAGCGCAAACTTTATTTAATGAATGTACAGTCGAGAAGAACCTTTGCGTGTTCGTTTTCGAGCTCGTTTTATAATTTAATAAGTATAAGTACTGCATCAGGCAACTTTTAAACTAACAATTAAATTTGTTGCATAAGAAATGTTAATAATGCCAGGGGTATTATAATTCAATTTAATAGGGTTAATGGAAAGTTTTAAACTTTCAAGTGTGCTTAAACGAACATTAATTTTGCTGTAATGAAATTAGCGAGGGATAATCTGCACAGTTCACTTTGTTAAATAAAATTAGCAATAATATTAGTAGATATAACAAACTTTTCGCTGACTGTCAGCCCTAAGTTTTTGATTATTTAATCATTCGCCATTGCTACTAGTATTAATCGATGAAAAAGTAAATGGTACATTGCAAGAGTACCCACAACAGATCAGACACGACTAGTCGATCAAGGCAGAGTCGCACACCCTCGCTTTGTGAGAAAAATGGCGCCAAAATGTCAAAGCCCAGCCTGTTATACCAAAGCAATCGACGCCTATCACTATTCCACACACAGGTCTCTTTCATACGTAAAGTGGTACGATCAAACGCGCCTCTCTCTTGCATTCAACGGCACAGCCAACGAGGCAGCAGCAGCAACAGGGGCATATCATCGGCTCGAGGCAGGTACTCGTATATACACCGGCCACTCGACTCGCGCGCGAGATAAGAATTCTCTCGTGATGTCTTTTTTTCCCCTGATGATTTCGCTTTAATTTAAATGGGTCAAGTGGCCACTTTCTCTTCCTTTTTTTTGATTTTGTGAGATGGGAGGTTCGGCAGATGCTGATGGGCTTTGGAAGAGCTGCACGAGTGGATTTTACGAGTG
This sequence comes from Cecidostiba fungosa, assembly GCA_900474305.1. Lineage (NCBI taxonomy): Eukaryota > Metazoa > Arthropoda > Insecta > Hymenoptera > Pteromalidae > Cecidostiba > Cecidostiba fungosa. The sequence continues at coordinate 24,171 of UCOJ01001601.1, forward strand.
TGTATACTGAGAGTAAATAAAAATATTTCGAGAGGCCGGTCTTCGGGTTTTGTTAATGGCTTGTAGGCGATTTAAATGGATTTAACGCGCGTTTTGTGGAGCGTAAAAATTGCCGGATGGAATATGCCCTTCCGAGAGTTTCCGAGCGAAAACTGTATACGACATTTTTTATTTAACACTTGGATATGAGAAGTATTTTGAGCAAACTCTTTGCGTCGCAATGAAAGAAAAATACGTAAACGAGATATATATGTATGCACGCGACACGATCCTCGGGCCATTTAACGACTCACAGAAGTCAAGCGCCGAGCTATGCATTATATAGCTATACGTGAAACGCGCGAATTCGCTCTCGAACGTACTACCCTATATATACATAGCCAACTCTGGCGTTTATACATATAACAAGCGGACGAGGAAGTCGCCGGAACGGAGGGCTATGATAATGCCGTCGCAGGAGTAGCGCGCGAAGAAGAAGCAAAAGCGCGGACGTTTATGAACTATGCATATATATACAGGCGAAGAGCAGCTACTCCGGCGAAAAGTCGACTCGAGAAGAAACTCCTTCGCCATGGCCCCGAAGGCCTACTTAGGACGAACTTCTCTCCCTTTCCCCCACACCCTTTCTCTCTCTCTAAAACAGCTGGGCTCGAGAACTGTATATACTTGTATTTATGAAGTTCGCAAGAGTCGAGTGCCGCGATATTCGCAAGTTTTCGCGCGAGGAGCTATATGCTACAGGCCTGTATATGTGTGAGTGTATTATATAATATACGTGTATAGAATTTACACGATTTTGCGACGCCCTTTCAGAGAGCCGGCGCCACTTTGGGAGGCATAATATAACGCCGACGAGCCGCGTCGTCGTCGCCTTGAATTTGCTGGGATTTACATGTCTGATAGAGGCTGTCGCTGGATTTCGGTGCGCTTTGCTTCCTCGACTGAATCGCCTGCTTCTGCTCTGCTTTTACGCTCTCGCGCACTTCTGAAAGAATGACAAGTAGTCGCTTTTCTGTTGCGGATTGTAAGTGGTTGGGTATATGGAATTTCACACTTTTTCGGATATATAGGTATAGTGACGATACGCCCCTGTTGTTTGTTAATACCTTTTTTCGACAAAGTAAGTTTTTAACAAAAAAAAGAATAGTGCATTATTCGCATGGAAATAATTCATTTGAACAATATTCCATTGCTTCATTCACACAATACGCATTGTATTAAAAATGAATACCGCACAAAAATGCATTCTGCGAAATTTGATTTTAAAACGGATATGAAAAGATGTACTCCTGAGCATTATTACACTTTTTAAAAATCATGCTATTCTCTTCACACATAATACATTGAAATATGAATTCACTTTTTCGCGAATGTTCAGATGAGTATAAAAATATATTCAAGAGAAATTCTACGAAAAACAAATTACATCAGCGTGTAATCCCTCAGCTCTTTTTATTTACACAGCCACAACATATCCCAAAGTCATCGCAAAAGTTTACCTTCTCAGAAAAAGCGTTGGCATAAATAGCAATATGAACCAACGCCGGCAAGTGCTCTGTAGGTATTTAATCTGAAACTGATGCAGCGCGTTGGCCTCGAGTTATGCCGTCGTCGCTCGAAGAAACCGGTGCATATTTTTCCAGGAGTGAGCTGAAGCAGCAGCGTCTCTCGTCGTTGACCCAACTAATCGAATACGGAAAGCCCGAGCTTGCCACGGCAAAGTTCGACGAAAACTTGCCCCGGAAGTTGGCCCCGTCGGGCTACTCTGCGTCGAACTATTCCCTAAGACTTCCCCCCCCCCTTCTTCGTCTCTATAGGATTTGCCTATATACACTCTTAAAATCTTAGTGTGAAACGTTCACTCTAAATAAGTGTGAATACGAAAAATTTTAGGTTTGACTCTATTCGAGTGAGTCTTAGATGACGAGTGAAATGTTAGAGTGAAATTTTTT
>UCOJ01001602.1:0-26001 GCA_900474305.1 Cecidostiba fungosa
TATCTATATATACCGTCAGAGCAGCGTGAAAAACAAGTCGTTGTATGAAATGAAGACAAAGAGACAGTAAAGTATATTTATAGTTTTTTTGAAACATGTATTTTCGAATTTTTTTATTTATATGGGGGGGGGAGGGCGAGACAGATTAAAAATATTAAAATTATAAAATAATTTTTTAAATTATACGTTAATACATTCTTCTAAAAGATAGATAATTTTTATATTGAAATTCTGTAGCAATACCTTCTGTTATTGAGATTATTTTCAACGCAATTTTTTTCATGAGAAACTGTTGTGACTTCAACCTAAATTTAAGTTCGATTTGTGCTGTAGATCACGAGTTAAGCAAAGCAGTTTTGGACTGGCCCTTCCTTCGAAGTTCAACTCTTGAATTCGCCGAGTCTTAGGCTAGTGAAGATAGATGGCGCATAGGCGCTTTTCCATTTCCCTCATCTAAAACTGCGAACCGAGAGTATATATTTATAACAGGTACGTCGCTTAATATGACAAAACTATACCTTTTGTTGGCAAACGTACTACTTGGGCCACTCATGCTATAACTGCCTGAGTTGTAAAATTAAGTTTTATGGAATCCTGTTTCTTCCTACAAATTTTAGCCGTGGGTTGCTGTCGCTGGACTGCAACACCGATGCGCCATAGGGTCCGAAAGTCAATTCAAATCTAGATTTCGCGCCACAAAATAGCAGACGACAAAAGATATACTAGTTTGCTTATAACAAATAATAACAAGAAAATTACGATCAACTACGACATAGTTGCCCTCGCTAATGTAATTATCTATCATTTTACAAAGTTTGAAGTTTATATATGTCAATATCTCGCAGAATAAAGTTTGAATAATGTCTCAAAATCATGTGATTGGTGATAATATATATATAATAGGCTTCCATGTCAAGGACGCAGTAGAGTATGACAGCTACATACATAATAGTTATATTTTTCATTAAAATTATAAACTTAAAAAGTTCGCTATAGATATCCGTTTAATTTATACTTTCGAGAGCGTAAAGTTCTCCATTTACACCTACATAAACGAAAAAGGTACATTACCCCCAGAATAGTTACCCACACACACACATACAGACAGAGGGCTACCGCCGGTCAATTTCAATGCGGCGGTCCTTTTTTCGCTTAGATCGTGGTTTAGATTATAGATTATCGCGCTGTATCCGGCTCTCTCTCTCTCTCTCTTTCTCAAGTCGGCAACCCACTACAGCACTATATATATATATATACCTATACACCTACTACTATACTCTCCGCAGGGCTTTTCTCAGAGAGAGATCAGCTCTCTTCACTCTTTGAACCTGTGGCTATATACGCGGCTATTTACGTCGATGTGTATCCCGAGCGAGAATTTTCCCTGTGTCTCAAGGGTATATATGTATATATATGCGCTTGGAAGTTAACAGTGCGTCCGCGCGCGTACCGTGTACTTAATCAGACCATCATGAGCTTTACGATCAATGGGACTCAAAGCCCGAGTATAGACCTCTATATACCTTCTTCATGAGATGCATACTACACAGTATATACAGCTGAATTACGTAAGTGCGCGAGGATTTTTTTTTTTCTTCAAAGTATGTATATACCTGTGGGGGAGGCAAAAATTAGAGAGGATCTTTTGCGCTGGTGGGCTTATTATTGTGGGAAGACTTGGGTATACGACGACCTTTATCCTGAGAGATGAATAGAAAAGAATCTTTTGTGTAAAACTTAATTTTTCTACTAATTTAATTTGTATTATTAAAAGGGATATATGGGTTTCTCGCGTGATACAACAAAGTTATATCCAACTTTACTTTATATATAGATACCTAAGCGCCGCGATGATGAACTTTGACCTTCGCGTAAAGACCGAGAGAGAGAGAGAGAGAGTCGCCGTTTTTCGCTCTAGTTCCCGCAAACTGAACGTATAATACCCACCGTATACACATCGAAAATACCTCTCCTCAAAGAAAAAAGTCCTCTCTCTTCAGATAAAAATCAATACACATATACACACCAACGGTATTACCCATCCCGTAGTAATTGTCTTACAATATCCACGGCGTATCTCATTTCTCTCCCAAAAAAGAACAAAAAAAAAAAAAAAAAATAGTCACCCATCCACAGCAGCAGCAGCAACAGCAGTTCTCGTCCCTGTAGGCACAGCATATAAGCTTGGTTCTCTGTGAGAATGGCCGCGAATCCATCGCGCGAGCCGCCGTAGCGGCGGCGGCGCAGGATGTTTAATGCGGAGGGGGGTTTATATCCTCTTCTCTCTCTCTCTCTCTCGAGGGCTCTACGCCGCGTAAACACCGGCGATAATCGCGCGCGCGATCCACAAGCCAGAGCGCGGGCCCCCAAAGGATATCTCGTTCGCTTAAAGGACGAGAGAGAGAGAGAGAGAGAGGAATCGACGCGGAGAGAGATAAGGTAGAAAAATGCAGCTTCCGAAAAGCCGAGGGACGAGAGAGCGGAGAAGAGAAAAAAAGTCGCGTGGGGTCTCCAGATGTTCCTGAGACTTTACACGGGGGCTTGTCGTATATATATAGTGTGTATGTATACGTGGGACTATGTTTTGCGCGGTGCAGTTTATTGTATATATACTGAGTCATTTTAAGTGTAATATCGCATGAAATGAATAAATATACGCTGAACATGAATATATATATACATAACGCAACAAAGTATATATAAGAGTGTATAAGGTCCGGAATCGAAGAAGGAGATGCAGCAAACGGGAGTATCCGAACAATTTCCGCGAGGAATGTCTTATTATAAAAGCGCGGGTGGAATTAAGCGCGCGCGCGCGGCTAGTTTGAAGAGAAAAAAAAAGAAAAACACCTCGAAATCATCCGAGGTATCTCGCCAGCAACTTGGAAATGAAGAAAGACGAGGGGGAGGAGCTGTACTCTCTCTCTCTCTCTCTCTCTCTCTCTCTCTCTCTCCACTGCGGCCCCGCGATAAAGTCCCGCGAGAAATAAAAATTATTCCGAGAGAGAGAGAGAGAGAGAGAGCGCTGGAGAACAAAAGAACAGTCGTAGATAAACAGATAGATACAGCGCATTCTCTCGCTGAATATATGTGTGTGTGTGTGTGTGTGTGTGTGTGTGTGCGTCTGTCTGTTGAGTGGACTTTATTTTCGAAAATTCATAATTGCAAGTTTCGGTGTTCGATTTTTCGAATAAGAACGGTTTGCGTCTGGGTCTCTCTTAAATGAAGTTGATATTGATATTGTGACTGCGCTTGATATAGTTCGGCTTCTTTATTTTAGTTATAGTATCGTTCGTTAATTATTTAGTATGAAAAAGCTCTAGAAAAAAAGCGCGCGAAATTTAAACTTCGAAATAAACATATATACTAAAATAAGACATTCAGTTAACGTAAGAGTATTTCATGAACTTCAGGACGCGAAGCGCGTTCCAAAGTCTCTGCCATACATATATAAAATATACATATCCGTGAAAGAATCGGAAGTAATGTCCGTGTGTGTACAGCGAGATCAAGGCGTCGAAAAAAAAGCCCGAGTTATTCGCAGTATCGTAATAGCCGTGTCTAGTCCAACGACGACGACGACGACGACGACGACGACGGTGTGTATAAGAAGAAGAAGAAGAAGAGTGGGAAAAACTCTTCGTGTAGAAAGCGGCGGTAGTCGCCGAAGAAAAAACCAACGGAACTATGGCGGGGGTGGAGAGCAAGAGCGAAAGAGAGAGAGAGAGAGAGGCTATGCCGCTCTGGGAATGCGGTAGGTAGAGGGTGTAAGAAAGAGACGGAGGATTTTTATCCGGTCTCGGGTTGGAGGAGGAAGATGATGCAGAGAAGAGAAGAGGAGAGAGAAATGCAAAGGAGTGAGGGAGAAGCAAAGCGTTGCAGGGGGGTAATAGAGGAAGAATGGAGGTAAACAAAGAGAGAAAGGTTGAGCGCTCCGAGAGGATGATACCGGGCATTTCGAGAAGAGGAGGAGGAGGAGGAGGAGAAGTACAATGCGCGGAGGCAAACGGAATAGCTGAGTAACTCAGGGAGACAGTCTACCTTCTTCTTTTTTTTTGCGCTCTCACCAGTTTTCGGAGTATACCCGCCCTGATACAGGGAAAATCGGTATATTGTGACCGGTACCAAAGGTCAAAGGTCAAACTCTGAAAAAATACCGATCACAGCGGTACCAAAGTACACAATAACGATTATAAACAAACAGAGTACATAAAACAAAGAGCTGTATTACAGACCTAGAAAAAAAAGATAGTGGTAGGGAGCTGCAGTATGTATATACAGGGGAATGCAGTATATACACAGAGAGAGAGAGAGAGAGAGAGAGAGAGAGAGAAGAAGGGAGAGTATACAGTATAGGCAGTAGTAGTAGGAGGCGTCGGTGGAGGAGGTAGAGGGTACAGTGGTGGGTACACGAAAGAAAGAGAGAGAGAAGGAGCTCTCGAGCTCGAAGCTGAACCCACGTGTTCAGTGTAGTAGCGCGTTATGACCCGGATGTTAGATTGCAGCCGGCGCAAAGCCCGCTAACGTTATAGAGTCGCTCGGAACGCGCTAATGTCCATCCCCCGTGTCGCCGAGGACGAAATCGGCAACGCAGCTGACCGACGCTGCTGCAGGTCGGCGAAATATGTTCAATCGGTAAGCAGCAGCTGAAGCTCAGTGTTTCTTTTTCTTTTTTTCTTTTTTTGTTTTCATAACGTGTATAATGCTACCACAGGAGTTTGCGAGTTTTATTCTATATATTGTATCCTCGCAACCTCCTCCTTATCTTCGAGCCTGTGTGTATATACGTGTGTATAAGATATATATATAAATGTAATGTAAAAATTCGCGAGTGTATATATTAGATGTATATGTGCGAGAAAAAAGAGATAGTTTTAATAACGAAGGACGCGTGTGCCCTTGAAGGATAGATGCGAGCAAATCCACGAAAGGTGCGAGCAAATTGCGAAGGGACCTGATAAACGCGGAGATCGCGAACCTACGCGACCTCCTACCTTTGCCGCCATCCACGAGGCAGAGACTATCACAGCTGCAGCTTATGGCACTCGTTTGTGTCTTCCTCAGGAAGGCAAATTACTTTCAGCACGGTGAGTTTGTTTTTTTTTAAGTATTTGTGGAAAATCAGTAGATCGAGGACGAGTTTGGCGAGGCTGTATAGAAAATTCGGAGACCGAAAATGAAACGATTTTTTTTAAAAGTAGTATAGAAAAATAAAAAAAAAAAACTATACAATAAAGTTTCCAGTAAATGTATATTATACTGAAGGCCACTACGTTGTCTCGATAAGAATTAATGTATGTAGAGTGGCAATAAAAAATTTACCACAAAAAAATTTCAACGTCACCGCGACAGATTAGAAACTTCACTTTTCGGCGAGTGGACACGTGGTACGCACGTGTCGAATGACCGTACGATCGTCTCTCCTCTGTATATATATACACACACGCACTAACGTGTGCGTGAGCATATCCAGATTCACACTCGAGCCGTATAATATACACAAGTGTGTCCTTTCCTATATACACTTTATTATCGCTGATGGACGTAGCTGAAGACATATCGAAGCTATTCTTTATTTCTATAATAAAAAGAAGATATATTTAGAAGAAAAAAATTATTTATCCAGAAAAAGGTTGCGCTTATCGCGAATATCCCTACGAGTCGATGAAAATAGTCAGATAAAAAGTATATATTCACAGAGTCTTCGGTGAAGCTGCGAAGCTTTTGTGAAGCGAGTCTAAGCGCAGTTAAGTGAGTTTTAGCAGGCTATTCAAGCGCGCAGTGTACTCCCGCGCTTGTATATATACTGCATGCCGGTTTCACAATTCTTTACTGGAGCTGTATTTATCAGTGTCTAACCCTTTGTTGTTTTCCGCGTTGAATAACTTTGGAAAACCTAAAACGGGAATCCGCTCGTTTTGTGCTGTAACTTTTTTTCTTTAAATAACAAAAGAAGGCGCGTTTATGTGCGAGAGAGTCTTTAGAATTGTGAATCGTTAATAGCTTGAATTTTTATGTCAACGACGTGTAATTGAAACAAAATTTTCTTACTGATAAAAAGATACTGATGAAAAGATACAACAAAGCAAATTTCACGTTGGCTCTTCCAGATATATATCCGCAGACTTTTCTCTCTCAGCGGCGCAGCAATTATATATATCGAGCTTAATCACAGTCTTCATTGGCGCGGAGCGCGCTATTACCTGCAATTAATGAAAACCACATCGCGGTGTGTTGTATATATATGTATAGACGAAATAAAATACAGCCGATATTGTTGTATATGTATATACATAAGAGCGAGTCGTCGCTATATATACAGCGGAATGACCTCTCAGCCTCTTCGCTTTTCGCACGTTTTCCCCCTCCGAAGTTTCTCTCTCTCTCAGCACTTTGCATATATATAGTGTGTATATATATATAGGTCCTAAAGGGGTAAGTGTATATATACACACACTTTTCCTTGGACGCATACACCCAGTGAAATTAAAGAAAAGAAAAGAAGCTCCGATTTCTCTCCTTCATTTTTCGTTCCTCCACACGGGTATAAAATATATATAATAAAAGAAAAGAAATAAAAGACTCGACGTCCCATCAATTTACATACAGCCGCATGGCGTATGTATATATATTTATATACAGCGTATACCGCAGAGATATCGCGAACCGCCAAAGTCTCTCTTGGCTCTGAACCTCTCTGCCACCGTCCGCTACTTAGGCGGTCATTGTTTATAAGCTCGATGAGGTACAGAAAAGCTTGAGCGCAAAAAATCTCTCTCTCTCTCTCTCCCCTTTGGTGTACATACGATCGACTGACTACTACTACTACTACTACTACTATACTACTATACGAGAGCAAGAGAGAAAGCGAGTCTCTCTCGAGAGAGAGATAAAAGGCATAAGGTATATATACAGCACAGAGGTAAGCGGCTCTCTGAGGAAGGTAAGACGTAAGAAGAAGAAGAGGTACACAGTGGAGGAGGTAGAAGAAGAAGAAGAAGAAGACTATATATATGTATGTATATATATCGTGGCTCTCTCGGCGGTCGCGAGGGAGGCAAAGTTAACCGCTCGAAGCGAGTACTGCAGTGTATATGTATATAGGTATGTGTATATATATACGTCCCTCTCTCTCTCTCTTTCTCTCTCGGCGCGCGAGAGCGAGTCCTAAGCGCGAGTTCCGGGTGATCCGCTGACCTCTCGGCCTCTGCAACAACACTCTCACGCTCCTGTAACCCATACTCCCCCGTATATACCTACCGGCCAGTCGTCGTCCCCCTCTCTCTCTCTCTCCACCTTCTCTCTCCTTCGCTTCTCGCTCACATGCATATACGCGGGGGGGCATATACATACGTATATATATACACACACCAGCTATCTCCCATAATACTCTCTGGGAGCAAGCTTACTCTCTTTTATATAGCAAGAGAGAGAGAGAGAGAGGTTTCTTGGAGAGGACCGATGTGGTGCGCCAACGTGCCGAGCATTCTTCCAGAAAAACTCATCCTGGACCTCACTCTCTCTCTCTCTCTCTCTCTGTGTATATATACACACACCTATGGTCACTACTACTACTACTACTACTACTACTACCGAGTCGCTGGCTGCAGAGAGATGCGAACTCGGATCTGTGCTCAGCTCGCCGGCAGAGCGGCGCCTTTGCTCGAGCTGATGCAGCGCCTAAGGCCTCCTCTATACACGGTCGAAGTGCATAGGGCGATCGGCTCGCCGGAATCGCTATATAAGGCCTATACCGATTTTCGATGATTTGCGTGGGAAGACGCCGGAAAATTGTAGACATATTTAATTGTGTTATTATTATAGTCCCAATAACACAAAGCTACCGGTTTATATCTAATATATATATAGCGTGAGATCGTTATAGCGCCGGTATAAATCGGCAAAAAAAAGTATACAACACAGCCGTTATACTTGCCAAGGGCAAAGGTTGACAAAAAAGCTACTACAGCGCATGAGTTATTTGACGGCGTTAGATAATAAATCGTTATCAGGCACGAGAGATCCTTCGGTATTCGAGGACCCGTTATTATTATACAAAATATATATCTATGTGTAATTTCACAATGTTCTCCGGCGTTAATGAACGCGTTATAACGATTTGTTTTTATCTGTACATATAGATGATGTAAATTATTAAATACAGTGTGTATCTGTTGCAGTTTTGAAAAACGACCAGGAGTCTTCAAGCATGCCAACGCCGAACATTGGATTCTCAAAGGTGAGCTCTCGATGATAATAATAACATTAGCCGTCCGAACATTAATTTTTATTATACACACACGCGGTGCGCGGAATTTTTTTACAACTCTATATCTTATCCTAGAGCTGAAAAAAAAAATTGTATATATTATGTTTTCGAAAAGCTATGAAAGTTAAAATCGCAAATTGATACCACGAGCGTTATACTAAAAAGCCATTTCTGTGTGTCGTCATGCAGCCGTTATTCCGAGGAGAGGAAAAATACGGTAGGTCAAACAAAAAAAAAAGACTCTATGTACATACTCCGCATGATAACGATTTTTTTTAACGATGCAGCCTGTAAACCTAAAAGCGATACCTTTATATTCCCTCGTTCTATATATATATATGATCCTTTTTATTTTACTATATATACATGTATGTGTGTCTATGGTTACGCCACACTACTACCGGCGCTCGTGAGTCGCCGACTATATGTGCGCAATGCTCCGAGAGAGTTTAAGAGCATAATATAACCGGGCGACCGATACTTTTGCAGGCCATGTCCGGTTTCATTATGATGATGACTCAACAGGGCAAACTGCTGTACATATCGGAAAATGCCGCGGAGTACCTGGGACACTCGATGGTAATGTCTTGTGCTTTTCTAGGAATGTTTATGTATGATAATAATAATTTCGCCTTCTCTCGTTGCATCGTTATATTGCAAAGTTTGTAAAATTGTAATTCTATACGGCCCGGGAGAGAAAATTGCGCTGGGAGAGAGAGAGAGAGAGTAGAGATGGGTGTTTATTACTTTTAATTGTAAGATATACACTCGCCGTTGTACAATATAATCTCTCTTGAGCGGGGAAAAAAGTAATTCTAATAATGACAATAGTTATATAAACGCGGCTCTGAAATATTCTGGAAACGTCATTTTATAACGCCTCTCTCCGGCTTTCTTCTTCGGCTCTTCCAACAAATGCCAGATATTAAGAGGCTTCTTCTCTATTCTCTCCAAGTACACTCAATAATTACGGCTATAATTACTCTCTCGTCGCGTCGTCCTCTTACAGTATACCTAAAGTATCAAAGCTTAGTAAACATTAGTAAATTAAAAAAAGTAAGTATATAAATAACGATCGTGTGAAAATGTGTCGCGGTGTCGGCATTTGCAGGAAGACCTTTTGATCCACGGCGACAGCGTTTACGACGTGGTCGACAAGCAAGACCACATGGTCATACAGAATCAGCTGGGCAGGAGCAGCGGCCCAGGGGCACCGGACGACAGGAGATTATTTCTCTGTCGTATAAACGTGTCGCGGAACTCGCGGAGGCAGCTTCGCTTCGGAGATCAAAAGGTATGTACGTGTATTATATGCTGGACCCTTTATTCTGTGTGATATGAGCTATTCTCGTGTGTGGGTAAACTATTATATATATGTGTGTACAAGAGAGGATATAGCTATGGGCACGGATTACTTTTCCCACAGTTATGTGCGGGGGTATGTATAATACCGTGTGTTGGAGGTCGACGATTTTACGCTCGATTATACACCGATTCTCTGCTTTGCTCGTTGGAAAAACTGTGTACGTGTTTTTTTTGTACTGGTTAAATCATGAGGGTTATCGTACGGGATTGAGGTTTCGATTTTACGTGAGGTGATAATAGTACATTTTTCTTACATCTACATATATTTACATACTTTTACAGTAGTTATTTATTTTTACATTTTGAAATATTTACTTGGGTAGCTGTTTGTGTTATACCATTCATTACTAAGTTTTGATATTTTTATTATTTTTATTTAAAAAACAACATTGAAAACGAGGCAGATACATTCAATCTCATAATAATTTTTTTAAGATTATTAGAACAGATAAAATTGTTTAATTTGAATTTAATCCTTATTTATTGAATGTTTATTTACGCAGCTTCTAAATTGAATAATATTTTACGAATAGAATTAGTCAACATATATAAAAAGTAGTATTTTTCTTACGTATGCTAAAATATTACCATTTCCTTTCCTTCTTTCAAACTTTTCGTGCAGAATCAATCAAGTCCAATAAAACCTCACGTCAAATACACACACAGTAGACAAATCAGTAGTTTTATATACAACCCAGCAGATCGTCGCGTGAACAAGCAATTTGCACGATTTTACAGGTGGTACTCGTGGAGGGCCATTACCTACCGTTTGTGCCACTATGCAATCGCAACGAGTCGGTGTTCTTAGCCTCGTGCACGCCAGTCGTTCTGCCCGAAACACGAGAGAGCGTCGTGCAGGGCGCGACCAACATCTTCACGACGATTCACTCGATGGACATGAAATACCTCCACATCGACAAAACGTAAGTCGTTTCTATATATATATATACCATTCAACTTTGCGTGTAGATACGTGCCACACGAATTTGCGTGTTTCTGTAATTGAAGCTAATCGTTTTTACTACAATTTCGTTTGTTCTTCAATTACCACCGCAGAGCTGAAAGCCATATGGAGTACAGTCGTTCGGAGCTGGTCGGTGTCTCCTGGTATAATCTCCTGCATTGGGATAGTATACGTACGGCGTATTGCAAGCACCAAACTGGTAGGTATTGTAAAATTTTTACGATAAATTTATTAGTTAGATTTTGATAATTTTGTTCTGTGTAGTTATCCAATCCGATCAGGAGAGATCGAGCACGGCTCTGCTTAGGCTACAGAGTCGCTCGGGTAGATGGTTCTGGGTCCACTGTGTCCTACAAGTCAAAGATACGTCCGAAGAGTGTCAGCATCCTATTATTGTTTGTACCAATCAAGTATTAAGGTATTAACCAAACGCACTAATATATGTCTAGCGTATGTCTGGAAATGATCTGTAAGGGGGTACCATAGTCCTGTTTTATCGACCGACGACCTAAAATTTTTATACAGTAATTGAATTTGGCAATAATTTAACTTTTAAGCGAAAAATACCATAAAAGTAGTAATCCACTCTATAGGAATACGATTACTATAAGAGTAAAAAAGGTCGATAAAACATAACTTCGGCATCCCCTTAAAACTTTATCATAACTAACGTTTATCCACCATCCAAACAGTGATAAAGAGGCTGAGATATTGCGCGCAAGTTCCTGGTTATATCAGTATTCCTCGCAGACCAAATTCACGTACGGTGTTTGTGCGAGTTTGCCAAACTCGGGGCCACAACCGCCTCCACCAGCTCAACACCACCAACAGCACACGCCGCCTTTGGTCTACGCTCCCGAGCCCGGGGTCATCGGGGATTATAACAACGGCAGGTCGGGTTTAACGCCCTATGGACTACCGCTACCACCACCGCCTCATGAGCTTGAACTCGGTCCTGTCGGCTATCATCAGATGGACGACGGACAGATCGGTGTCCCGTGGAGTAAGGAGAGGACGCTTGTTAAACAGGAGCCTGGAGAGGTAGATACATTTTTATATTTTTTATGTTTACTATATAGCTACTCTGCGTGTTTTTGTTACGGGAAAATATGTGTAATATCTAAATCTCAATTGGATGATGTTTTCAAGCTTATTATTAATATCGCAAAATTGAAAGAGGTAATATTCTCGAAAATCCTTTCGCAAATAGCTAAAAATATCGATAACCTTGTAACGATAATTATCCGATAATCATGATTCAATCACCCATAATTTATACGTTCCACGCGTCAGTCCGTATCGTCGACGAGAGACACAAATAATCGCATATACTCGAAAGCTCATCAGCATAATTCGGTTATTCCGTGCTCGCAGGTCTACGGGGAAGCGACTGGAGCAAATAACGCGGTGAGAACGAGTCAGCAACAGCAGCAGCCGTCGATCCATGGACAGGAGACCGAAGCAGCCGAGCCTGTCGATATGTCCATCAACAACAGCGCGACGCCCGGTGAATTACACGACGAACGCCATCCTGCTATGCATCAGCATTGCAATGCAGGACCTGCTGAATTTTGTCCGTGTAACAAGGCGCATTTGCCCATGGTGAGTTTTTATTTTTGATTTTTTAATTTTTTTTTGTTCCTTTTATTCCACCAAAAGTTTTGTTCCAAACCATCAAGTTAAACCGTAAATCACATGATTTTTTTCAATAAGCATTTAACCAACATTAATATTTTTTTATAATAAATTGATAAATAAAGCTTAGCAAAAATATACCGAATTATATATAAAGAGTTTTAATTTCCACGCAAAGTTATAAATGTAACATAAAAAAAACACTCAAGGTCCAGCACAACAACAAAAGTCCAAACCGGCCGATGTCGACGAGTCTGCCTACGTACCTTCGTCCTGGCAGTAAGTCCCTCTCGTACTTCATGTCGAATCAGCCACATTCACCTGGACAGCAGCTGCATCAACAGATGTCACCAGGAATGGCCCCGAGTCCGGACAACAACGGTGGTCTCAAGTACAACATCGTCGATCTGGACAAGTTGAGCAGTCACACGGCGGATCAATCGCCCCAACCGCCACCACCACCGGATATCTACGGACCGACCTACTCGCAGAAACGGCAACTGTTGCTGCTCCACCAAACCAAAGCCCCGAACCAACAAACCGGAGAACCGCCGCATCCCTGTGTCGCTGATTCTGCTCATCATCATCTTGCGCATCACCATCCGGTAGGTGGTTTTACAACACTTTTTAAGGGGGCTCCTTACTTATTTCTTATCTGTCGAAAACTGTTTTACCGACCGTACGCTGAATAACCGAATTTATAAGTAAACCATAAAAATTAATGCAAAATTAAAACCTACTTGCCCTTTGTAATGATTTTTTGAACTGTTATATGAAAATTGATGAAAATATTCAAATGGTGATTGTATTTAATTGTTTGATACATGTTGCTCGGTCGGTAAATGCTAGGTGGGAAATTTTAATTTTTAATTGATTTGGGTTCCACTTATATGGGATGTTGTAAAACTTTTACTTGCTAATCTCAAAAATTGAAGGTTGCCGATAATAAAATTTCCTCCGGTACCCCCTTAACAAAACCTCTCTATACGAAATACACAACCACCAACCTGAAAAAACCTCGACAGCGCTACATGTATCCCTCTGACGACCGGCAGGAGCAGTGGACGAGTCCAAGCGGACCAGCTGCGTCATCTCCAAGCACACCAGGACTCTGGCCTGACTGTGGCCTCCAAAGGGTTCCGGACGTCGTCCACCAGGAGTTAAGTCCCTACATCACAACCCCGACGACCCCAGCCGATACCCCGGACGACTCTTCCGAGCACCAAACGACCCCAGGCACAACACCGGTATCCGTCTTCAACTTCGATTGGCCAGGCGAGCAACATGTGCCTAATCTACGCGTACTATCCTTCCGCAGCAGCAACAGTGTTACCGGAAGCTATCCTGAGACCAGGAGGCCAACCGAACTCGTCCAGCCGATCACTCTGCAACTGCCCAGAAAGAAGAACATCGTGGACTCGCCCCATCGGGACTACGCCAAGTGATGCCTTTTTGATATCTCGACGATGATGTATTTTGATCTTTTTATGTGTTCCTTTTTTTCTCTTTTGTCTTTAATTTTTTTTTGTTGGATTGGCGCGCGCGGAGAGAAACGACGGGGGGAATAAGTGTTATATATCTTTCTTACCTTTTTTTACAATCAAAATTAGATGAAAGCAATATCGATATCATATATAGACTTTAAGAACGCAATATAACTACTTCCATATATATCCAATGTGCCATTTAATATACTTTTCCCCGGTATAGCGTATATATACATATATGAAAACGAAATCCTCTTCCAGGATATATATATAGCAGCCGTATTTAGATTGATACCTTTTATATGGCTGTATTTTCTCTCCGAGCGCGACGGATTTATGCGAGAGAAGGATTGAATTTTCGTAGAATATAATTCTTTTTTTCTCCTTTTTAGTGTGATATTTGTTGTAGCGCGCGACGCAGTGGTATGTATAGTCGAGATTTTGTATTATATTATATAATATATATAGGGTTTTTTAGCGCCAAGTGAAAATTTGATCCTCGCGCGTAAGTCTGATATGTATTCCGACTGGATTTCTCGGTCGCTTTATCGAGTGCCTGAAAAACGATGATGATAATATTTTTCTGATATAAATCTATAAGTATATGATCGATGGAGAATTCGTAGAATTGTCCTGATGATTATTCAGCGTACGTTAATAGTTGCCAATTTGTATAGCTATAAGGATTGTGTGTGTATCGATATAGGAGGAAACGTGTGATTATAAATTAATATTGTAATACGTATTATATAGACGCGTCATAAAAAATGCGTAGGAGGACTGCTGCAGTTTTGTTTCTGAAAAAAAAGTATCTTCTTCGAGTTTTGAATAATAAGCGACGTTCGCGCGTTCAATCGAGTCCGTGATATTTTTTTTAAGAGGAAAAAATATGTTTATTATATCTGCGATTGAACGAACGAACATGTGCTATATACGTTTTTAATGAGATATTTTTTAATTTGACTATGTTTGCATTGGAGAATTTTTCTGATCTTCGCCGTAGTATTATGTTGTACACTTTAAAACGATCGTTCCTAATATGCAATAAAGAAAAAAAATTAAAGCTCTAAAACTAGTTCTTAAGCTTAAAGCTCGAGGGGGCGAGCTGCGTATAGAAGAAAGCTCTCTCCAATGTAAACGCAATCAATGTCTCTTTTATAAGCGTCTGAATTATATTATATATATTATCAAGCAATAATGGCATAAATTATTTTTATCATCAATATTATAACATTTTTTTTATTAATTCAAAATTATTATTATTATTATTATTTTTATTATTATTATTAAAAGGAAACAAATTGTGTATTAAGGCCAAATTTATATTCATACATTTATTGTACGTAAAACTTATGAACGTCGATGTCTTTAAATAAGCTTTGTCTTCATATATTATTATTTTTTTTCCACTTTTTTTTTCTTCTTGTATATTATCGGAAAAAGTCCCTTGCGTCAATGTTTTTATCGAGTCGTGTGTGTGTGTGTGTATGTGTCTTCAATTCAATAGACCTCATATACGTGTCTCATCCTTGCGCGGTATCGCGTTATATATTATGCGCCCAGCATTTACCTTGAAACGTATAAATAATTTTTTTATAGACCAAAGTCATCAAGTTGCATATGTATACCATTACATACATATATTATAATACGAGAGTGCGCGTCTCCTATAATACGTGCGTACGCATTAGCTCTTGCGCGCTTTTCAAGCGCGCGTTAACTCGGTGCACCCGCGGGTTATTATTTTTTTTTTTTCGATTTTCGCTCGATAATAATGTCCTCGACACTTCGTCTCTGTCACACTATTCTTACGTCGTCTGCCACATTTTTCTCTCTCTCTCTCTCTCTCTCTCTGATACGATAATAAAACGCGAAAAGCGCGCACGCGACTCGAGACGATAAAACCTTTGACGTTCTAGGGACTTTTTCTCTCTTTTTTCTCTTCTTTCTTTTTATTCCTGTTTTTTGATCACCTTCATCGAGTCATCGGCCGAAATCAATCGCTTTGTGTATACGTCGTATATAGTCGATAAGAGAACGAAATCTGCCACACATTATTCTCATAGGTTCTTTTTTCTCTCTTTCTCTTCCTCATATCTTTTTTTATCTGTCTTAATGTATTTATTCAAATCGAAATATGGCGTGTGTAATTTGCTCTTTTTATACATAATGTGCCTATAGATATAATTGTAACACGCTTATATCCGAAATTTCTTTTCATACAGAGGATCTCTTATAATTCGTAAAATTAGATATTCTATATTCGAGAAAAAACAACCGCACCGCAGTGTGTAATGTTATAATCATTGCATGTAACACGAAATCTCTCTATCTCATCATATCTTTGGTAAACAATTCGATATATACAGCTCGGAATCGGCCGATTTTTTTTCTGCACCGAAAAAATCGTTTTGGAAAAAATCTCATCGAGATGTGTACAAAAAACTATATAGCAAGTAAAATTACACATTTATATATATAAGAAGACTCAACGGT
This sequence comes from Cecidostiba fungosa, assembly GCA_900474305.1. NCBI lineage: Eukaryota > Metazoa > Arthropoda > Insecta > Hymenoptera > Pteromalidae > Cecidostiba > Cecidostiba fungosa. The sequence goes on from UCOJ01001602.1 coordinate 16,217, forward strand.
GCAAACGGCCAATTCGAAGCTCAATATAACGCCAGACGTCCTCTGCATGTTCTCTTACCAGATTTATACAAAATGCCTTCGTCGTCGCCTTTTATTTTATTTTTTTGCCAAACGAGTCGAGCAACATGTGCCGAATCGTATTAAAATACAAATACGATGTGTATCATCAGTCGTATATATACGTAAAAACTAAACGCAAAAAACAAGCCGTCGTCTCATCCCTACAAATATAACTCTTTTTGTCGCAATAGATAAACAATAATAATAATAATACTGTTAATTCAAGAAAAATACACTTTTTTTCCTCTACGATTTACTTTGTGTTTTGCACTTCTCTCTTACTCTCCCGTACTCTTTCTTCCTCACACATTATACAAATGTTTGTATACATACGCAATAATTGTGTAAAAATATTAAATACGACGATGCGCTCGCGCGCAAAATACTCATATAACCCAATGCGTCATATATATCGTTTCAATACAAGTATTATATCGACTCTCTTTTCCCTCGCATCGATCGACAGCAGAATATATTCTAAATAGACGATTCGACAGTGTTTCTGTGTGTGTATGTGAACGAGCCTCGATCACGATAATATATAATAATAACGAGCGACAATGTGTGTGTTTTATTTGTGTGTGTGTAATCAACGGCTGAACGAGCAAAGAAAGGATTATTAAAACGACGGACACGCGCCGTTTTCTGTTAGTCTGTAAAGACTTCTTTTTTTATGTATATATATGTATACGTATCTCTTCTTATTTCCGTATTATAATTATTATTATTAATTTTTTTTTTTTTCGTAAAAACGCTTTCTCGTGTATAAATAGTACGACTCGTGTGGTATTTTTTTTTTTTTTACTATAAATTGTTTTACATTTATATTATGTTTCTGACAGATATCGCAACGAGCGATTTTCTTAACGACAGTTTAGTGCTCTCATATTTGTGTCTTTTTTTTGTTCATCATCTACCGCCTGATGCCGATTATTCGTGATTCTCGATCGTCGGCTCAAAAACGAAAAGAAAAAATCGTCTCCTCGTCCATCGCAGCTCCTGAGCCTGTATATATTATACCCTTTTTGCGCGTCTGGATAATATTATAACTCATTGTTTTTTCTTTTTTTCTTAATTGTTTGTTATGGTTTGCTTTTTTTTCTTTTTCGTAAACACTCGATGGCTATAAATATCTCTACTTATCACACTACACATCCATTGCTCTCGTCGTGCAGTTTTGTTTGCATCGTTTACTTTAGCGATTTTTTTTTTCCCTTTAACTTTAATTGTCGGTAATATAAACCACGTATATAAACATAGACTGCGAGTACATCGGTATTTATACATTCTGTATTTTTTTTTCTTCTTTTATCATTATAATAATGTTATCGTTATAATTATATTAATATTATAATATTCATTATTCTTATATACTCGTATAAGTTATTTTAAGAAATACTCTTCGCTCTTTCTCTCATCATATATAATCACAACGCTCTCTTTCTCTCACGTATTTTATAATCTGGAAAAAAGTTTAGCGCACACCGTGATACGTTTTTAAATACGTTTGCGTATTAATCGTATACGTGTGCGTGGTTGCAAGTGACGCGCTCGTGTACAATAGCTTCTCGTTTCTCGAAGCGCAGCTTGGCTCTCTTTTGCGTGTATTTGTGTTTACATGATTTGAAAATCGTGTATCTCTGTATTCTATTATGTGCTCTCCTCGAGGATTTCGGATGTTATATGTATTTATATATATATATATGTCGTTGAGAGGCGTAAATTATACATATTTTTATACATATATATATATAGTTTTTTATCATCTGTTTCTTTACACATAAATATTTATATATATATATATTATTTTTTGTTTAAAATATCGATTCGTTGTGAGCTATGCATAGGAACACAAGGATGTTTTTCATTTCTCATTTCATCTACGATCTTGAGTGTGTATAATTGTTATATTTTTCATTTTAAAATCACACGCATATAATATTACATGATAATAATTAATACACATCCGAGAGGGAGAGAGAGAGTACGAAAAATTATTCAAGAAATAATGTCCCTATTGTAGATAACGAGATTCTTCAAAACAATAATGCATTATATATCCAAGCTGTCGCCGTTGCACGTACAGCATCGTACACGAGCGCGAATCCAAAAATGCGCGAACGTATTCGTCGCGACTTTTAATACATGTATCATCAGTTTCTCGACTGATTTATCATCGTCTTCTTCATCATCATCGTAATACTTGTGACGTAAAATGTATATAATATTATAGGTGCGCTTCGATTGCTGCAGACGCCGAAAAATTGCGCGCGATAAAACCTCACGTGTATATATATATAAGTTAGTTTGTTTTTCTTTATATCTCCTGACGCAGTATTATAGTACACGTGTGTAAAATCTGGAAGCTTCTCGCGTCGAAGTATAACGGCCTATAATATAGTGATGAGATATTTCTTAGCGTGTGTGGTACATCTATATATATAGTAGCAAACAACGAACGTACGTTTTTTATCTTTTTATTTTTCTTAGTCTCACGGAGGAAGATTAGACTTTTTATTCCTTTTGGCGGCGTGTATATATATATATATGTATTTATTTAATTAGTGTGTTTTATATATATACTCGCGATCGGATTGTATGTGATCTTATAAATGCGTATGTTTTTCCGTTATTGCACGCTGTTATTTTTCTTCTTCATATATATAATATACGTGTTATTATATATGAGACGTCTTTTTGTTCTTTGTAATATATATATATTTTATCGGTTTCGAAATTGAGATGGAAAAAGAACGGTCATATCTCGAAAGTAATATAAAAACAAATAACCCAATCGATTTCTCGTTATACACTGTTAAAAAAAAATAAATAACGCGTCTACTTGAATAATAAACGACCGAGAAAACAACAACAGACGTTTGTGTAAATGTGTGTCGTGCGTCGAATCAACGGATGAAATATTGTCTACAGCTTCGTTATTCAAATAGAAGTTTTTTTTTGTTTATTCAGTACACGCCGGAATTCCTTTTTTTTTTATTTTCAAATCAGTGCAGACGACACCCACTCGCGGGTATTTGAAAACGCGATCCGATGCAGTATGCATATTTGCTTTTTGTCTCCGCACCTTTTACTGTATTACTTTATTTACGGGCCAACGTCATCCGCTAAACTATTTCTCGTGTCGCTTTTGCAACGTACACATCACACATATATTCATATTACTCGTATAATTTTTTTTTTATACTTCTTCGGCTGTCGTTGAATCTCTTAATTCTAGAATTGTTTGAATATCGGTATGCACTGGTGAAAAAAAAATTCTCGACGATAACCGGAAAACGTAGTATCAACTTGAATGGCTCTTGAAACGGGGATTATCAAACTTCTTCTTCTTCTTCTTCTTCATCTTCTTCTTGTTTGTTTGTTTTTTTTTCTTTGTTGTTTTGTCCGATATAGAAAATTTTGACAAAATCGACATATATATATAAAAACGTTTAAAAGATATACTCACTTGCGACAAGTATAAAAGTACAAAGTTAAAGTTAAACCTCGGCCTAAAATATCCTCGTAAAGATAAGAGGTATAATCTTCCATGTTTCCCCGCTAAGAAGGATACGATAATATTATATACGTGTGCGGTCTGTGTATTTGTATGTGAATATATATATGTAACGATTAAGAAAAGACACGACAACCGATAGGAATAACGTTGAAAAGTGGAAAAAGTCGAGAAACCGTATCCTTCTTTCGCGCATAGAAGTGTTATATTCATTACAATGGAATAACCAAAGCTTGTGTGTATAGACGTTATAATATACAAAAACACACGAGGTGAACCCAGCATATATAATGTGTATTTCAACGGCCATTCAAAAACTGAACCTATTATCTTCGATTATCAAAAATTTCCCTTTCCGCTGCATCAGAGCGTGATGCAGCTCTCAGTTTTATTTATTTTTTCAAATTTTCATTTAAAATAACGCACGCGCGCATATACGTGTGGTATATCATATATATAGTTATCTCGAGATACAACATGTAAATGGTGTAAAGGTGTGAAAACGCGCTCGCCTAGGAAACGCATCATAATTTTATCCCTTATATATTTTTATATTTTATATACGAATACACAATACTCATATATTCACTTTCGCGTCTTGTCGGCTCTGCGTGTGTGTGTGTGTTTGTGTTTGTGTCACTATATACTTCGTCGTTATTTCCGCTCACTTTTTTTCTTCTTCAATTTGTTTGGCACGTTTAATTAGAATGTCATATTTACCATTTATTTTGTTCGTCAGTACGGAAGCTTGTTCGATTCTCGATTAAATTTGTCTGGTTTCTCTCTACGTCATTACACATACACGTATTCTCCGTATATATATATATATATATGTAACTTTTTTATGCGTGTGTCAGCGATATTTTTTTTTTTATTTCTCATCATATACACACCGCTCTATTATTTTTTTGTTTCATATATATATATATATATTGTATATATAATATAAACGACCGGTTGTGTCTATAACGTGCAATTATAATCGCCGCGTTGAGATTCGTCGTCACTTTATTTTCCTTCCGCAGCCTACGTGCGCTGCACAAACTTATACTTATACAGATTTGTATTCGACTATAATTGTAGCTTTATATATATATATACGTATAATATATTACACTCGTCCGCTCTTTCTTGTTTCACTCTTCGTCGTTCGATTTATTTGTTTATATAGATACGTCGGAAGCCGTAGCCGACGTACATGTGACGCAATCGACAATGAAAAATCACCCTCCTTTATATATACTACATCCAACCCCTTCGCGTGTCTTTTTTTTCTATTATGCATTTCTCGCGATTGTCGTTTCCGCTCGTCGAGAGGATGAGGCAAAAAAAAAAAAGCTCAGCACCCGTATATAAGCCATTTCCTATTCGTCCGTCACTATATGGTATGTTTGCAGTACATTTCGCGAATACACATACACATGAGAGTCGAGAAATTGAATTTCTCCAGAGAAGCATACGAGACAATTTTCTCCGCTATACTGATGTTAGATCGGCGTATTTTTCAAGATGAAAACTTTCCCGTAGATTCGTAATTGATATAACGGTCGAGCTTTCATCCCCCTTATCGCTTCGAAATGGTCTCGGAGAATCCGAGGTAATGGCCGATTCTCACGAATGAAGAAGAGAAAAAAAAAATAGTTACCGGATTTAAAAAGAGCTTTTCGAGCCAAGAAGAATTTTCCAAAACTTTTTCACAAAGCAATCGGGCTGTGTATTTGTCAACAAAGCTCCGATAGAGAACTATAAAACAGAAATCAATAAAAGCTCTCGACGATAAATACTCCGGTTTAAAAAGCCGAAAACTATCCGACAAAACAAAAAGAGAGACACAGTAGTAGAGGGGTGGTACAATGAACCTAGAGGGAAAAAAAGAGAGAGATAGAGAGTCGTTAAACTAAAGCTCGTTTAATGGCGCTTTAGCCTTGGCAGAGCGATATACACACTACTGGCTTCGATTCGTCGGCCAGGACCAGCCAGCCATAACACACACATATATATATATATACTCTTCGTCCCTCGGAAACTGAGAGAGAGAGAGAGAGAGGAAAGGTAAAACGACGGCTTTTACAGACACTCAACGTCGAGCTTGCGTAGGAACGGAAAGTTATCTCGTTATCAAAAGTGAACGCGACAAAGAGCCTACTTCTCTGTATTATAGGTCTATGTGTGTGTGTATGTATGCTTGTAGATATACGTATATCTATATACACGTCTTCGTGAGTGACGCCTTGTTTCTGCGCGTGTCTGCAGCTCGAGGGAGAGTTCCAGTGTTTTCTCTCTCGCAGTAGGGGGAGGGAGAGCTTTCGGATTCGTCGTAATTCCTGCTGCCTCTCTCTCTTTCTCTCTCTCTTTTCAATTACGTTAAACGATCGCACGAAATTATGTAATTGTTAATAACGATTACTCTGGGGCCTTATCCAGTAACTTTTTGATAAGCTTTCGTGATTTGACGATGATTTGTACTTTGAGGGTTGAGTCAACGATCGATTCGTTGATAAATTTTACAATTATAATGATCGGTTTTTTATAGCATTGTTAAAAAAATTCACTGTCTCAATCTTAATCGTTTAGAATCAGCGATGAATTTTGTTAAGACCGATTAAGGGCATTTAAAACAATGTCATCAGTTACAGCACAAAGTCCCTGCAGTAGTTTTCTCGATAAAAGAAAAGGAAAATCAACCGCGCAAAAAAGCCATCGGAAATAGTATAAAAATTCAGCCGCACGCAAACTATACACGTACACGACAACGACGAGGCTCTAAACCGTGTCAACGAGTGTCACGCTCTCGCAGTCACCCCTATATTCAACTCCCCTTCCCGCATCCGGCGCTATAGATATATCGATCCTTCCATCCTCTCTCTCTCTCTCTCTCTCTCTTTCTCAGCGTTAAAAGGAATTTTTCGCCATCGACAAACTGTTGTACTCTCATCTCTCTCGGCGGAAAAGTCACGTCGATTGCGTCTTACACAATATGTGTGTGCCCTACATATATGTAACAATAATAATAATAATAATAAAACGCTCAGTATCCCCTGTTGACACCAGTCCTATTTCTGCTGTGCCACTTGCACTTGAGTATACGCACGTAGGTCCTGCGGAAGGTAGCGTTGCATAGAGCATAACAGACCGGATTGACAGTGCTGTTGATGTAGCATAGATAGTAGAAAAAGTCCCACAACTCCTGTGGTATACATCCGGTACAAGCAGTCAACGGTTTCAGTAGCACCAGTATATTGTACGGCGTCCAGGTGATGATGAACGCTGCGAGAATGGCCGAGAGTGTTTTCGCAGCTTTCTTCTCGGCTTTCTTCTCCTGGGACTTTTTCTTCTTCTTAGCTGGTGCCTTGGCTGCACCAGCTGCACTTGTACCACCACCTGATGACGAGGACGACTTGCCGGCTATGGTTTTATTGCCCGGAATGTTTTTCGCGCTTAATGGCATCCGGACGTCCTGCTGCATTTGTGATGGTCTTCGTACTAATGCTTTTTCGTCGACTACTGTTGTGGCCGGTTGGAAGCTTATCACGTCGTCGGGATACATCTTGATACTTGGGGCTTCGACTGTACCGTATCTACCGAGCATTTGAGCTTCTTTGCTGATGCGTGATACTGGTGGTCCTGGTAGCCTTATCAGGATTGTGTACACCTGTGGGGACAGATAAGGGAATGTGTCGTTTTCATTTTTATTCTGTGGATATTTATTGATTTGTGATATTATGTCATATTATTTTCACAATTTGAAGATTGTTGCATGTTAATCAAACAATAATTAAACTGTCAAATTTAAAATGTATGTGAATCATTGGACTCTATACTGAAAAATCTCTGCATCTAGGATCTCATTCATTCCAACGCCTCGGAGGAATTTAAAAATTAATAATTCAATCTGATTCATTTATAAAAAATTAACTAAATCTTGTTCGAGTCACCTGATACCTCAGATAAAATGTTGAGATATTTCAGTAGTGGACACTCAACTATAATTTCTTTTTATCAATTTAAAATTATTTCAGTTCCTCATATACAGCATGCAAATTTTATTAACTTTAATTGGAATTTTCGTACTCTTATGTAGTAGGCTCCTATAGTAAGATAATTTATTAATGATTAGTGCTTAAATTCAATCAGGGCTTATTGGAGAATTGATAGCTAATCACTGTTGTTTTCGAAATTTGATACGATAAGACACATTTTGACAGACATTATAGGTGTCCTGCAGATTTCATATTTCTTCAAAATTTTTGAACTAATCTGACAACTACTTCATAAAAATGCCTATCAAAAAACACCTAATAATTGCCTGCATTTTAGAGCACTAATTACGAGCAACAAAAAGAGTATCAGCTCAATTTTCATCATCAAAATTTTCCCGCGAGTATTATCCCACTTCAAACACTGACACACATCACATAGCATTCGCCCTATTTGTATCCCCAAAGCGGGATTCTCCAACTCCCCGGAGTATATTTTATAAACCTCCCGCGTCTTTTATCGAGCTTTCGAACCGTAACTACAATTTTAAAAAATTCAAACGAGAACTACCCAGTATTATATAATTAACGTAAATACCTCCAACGTTCATCCAGCCCCACAGTCCTCGCGCATACAACGTGAATTTGCATAACGACATATCTCGCGTGCATATATACGCTTCGATACAACGGTTAATTAATATAATTGCGTTTTCGCATATTCCGCCCTATACACCGATTAATGCAATCGCACTACATCTCATCTCGCCAAATTAGATATACCTCGATGTACAAATGATATATTTTCCTATATCCACTTGGAGCAATAAGGAAAGATCAGCTCGATTTTTCATCATCATTACCGGAAACTATGAAAACATAGAAGCATCACCCCTGTAGTAGTACTTTTTTCTATCTCTTCTTCTTCTTCTTCTTTTTATACTCGTCTCCGTCTCATCCTCCAGCAGGACGTGCCCGAAATCCACAATTGAACCGAATTGATTTCTATATACCCCTCCGATAGCTGTCAGCGATCGGCTACTATACTCGACCCTTCATATATATATACATATATATATAGACCATTGGTATAGAGTGGAAGAGCCAGAAGCGAAGAAAATAAAAACACAGAGAGGGAAGACTATACACTGCGAAAATGTCAATTGCCGCCGATAATGCTTGCAACGCCGGCTTTAGTGTAAAGCCTTATACTCTCGACTACAAAGCGAAATTTGGCAGGAGGCCAACATATATATACACTGCGATCGGAAAATCACGCAGCGACGATGTTCTCTTGTGTATATATATATAGTTTCATAGTTTGTGTATTGACAATATCTATCTGGTGGAGGGCAAAAGACGACGAGATGCGGGAATTTCCAGTTCGTCAGATGTATTGTGTCGAGAGGGAATTTGTTGTGGGTTTTTTTTTTGGATGGGGTATATACTGTGGAGTGGTGGATATTAATTATTGAGAAGGTTTTCTTGGGGGGAAAAAAGACGTCTTTAGCGTCATGAGCTTCGGGCTATGCGGTCTGAATGATGATTGAAAGAAATGGAACGGATTGCATTTTGCTTTGGTGGAAGAATTTTTGCACATTTGTTAATTTTTAAAAAATTAATAGAGTTTTAATAATTAGTAGCAATTAATCGCTATAATTTATGTTATAAAAAAATGTTTTAAAAAATATAGGTAAAGAAGGCTGAATTAGTAGGAGAAGCTATATATCGAGTTGGAAACAGAAACGGGAACAAAACTTCTTCTAAAACACAGCCTAAAAAGAATTGCGATTCACTTTGCGGTGTATTTGTAAAATCTTGATTTAATAAACTCAATAAAATCTCTGACTACATTACATTGCTTATATAATAATCAACTTTAACGAACTTAATAAAATTTCTTGTTTTTTTCACTTTGTCCCCGCACTGATTCCTATACTTTACTAACTATATAGACCCAGAAAATTGCCGGAATATCCGAATTATCGACTGAACCACGGCGAATATTAAATACCGATACTACGGTCGCATCGATAGATATATATGTATGTATACATACAAACGAATTCGCGGACGCGCACTTATCGAATCGCCGCGGCATTAATTATTCCCTTTAAATTCATGCCCGTATATGTTTTTTAGCCTCATATGCGCGCTTCATCGAGTCGATTTTATTCGTTCTAATTATGCATAATATATATATGTGTGTGTGTGTGTGTATGTGTGTGTGT
>UCOJ01001603.1:0-25921 GCA_900474305.1 Cecidostiba fungosa
TATATATATATATATATATATCAACAGCTGCACCAAGAGCCAGCATGCTGTCGCCCGTTAACATGAAGCTTCCTGCAGCTCGTTCCGAAGCCACGAAGCATTGTTACGAATCCGCGCAAGCGTCTCTGTAAGTACCAGTTTGACTGCTATCCCCTTTCTAGTGGCTGAACTTGCTATGATTCGTCTCTCTCTCTCTCTCTCTCTCTCTCTCTCTCTCTCTCTCTCTCTCTCTCTCTCTCTCTCTCTCTCTCTTTCTCTCGGGGGAGAGGGAGAGAGAGAGGGGCAGAAACGCCGAACCGAGAGAAGTAACATATGTGCGTTACTAAGTTCAGGTAGTTAAAGTATCATATCAGCTTAACTCCCAAAAAATGTACTACTTTCACCCACTTTTTAACTTCAACTTTCTGTCTTTTAATTGATTTTAGAAGATGTTGTAGAATAATTTTATGTCAAATTATTTGATGAATCTATTCTTGAGATATCAAAGTATATCCTGTCAAAACGATAAGTCTGAGAATATAATAGGCAATCTGTCAGTGCTCTTGAAAGATGTGCGTTTTTGCCGAAAAGATAAAGTTTATTTTTTACTATTTTTTTGCGGAAACTTTTTAAATCTCATCTTTTATGTTCAAACATAATAATAAGAAAAAAATTCAATAAAATATGTCTATTTAACGTACAAACTTCAAAACAAATAACTGGTTTCGATGTCCCATTTTGAATGCGATAAGAAATATAAGCGCTTTCCGAACGGCTCTGAATTATTTTAAAAATATAAAAATAATATTGTCGAATTTCTTGTATATCTATCTATTAATGGAAGGTGTAAGTCAACAATTTTCTCAACATCATATTAAACGTGTCACCCTAATAAATCTTTTCAAATCAAACGTAAAAAGGCATCTGATGCAAACCCACGGTGTCTGTCCACTTAAAAAGCCTAGGGCTGTACCTTATTGTATTTAAGCGTATGGTTGTGTATAAGTTAGATTGTATTTGTCCCGGTACGCTGGCCGAATTGTGATGTAATTATTTATTTATTTGTTTATTCTTGGGCCTCTTACACCCAATTCGACGAGTCTTTTGACGATGCAATTATTTATTTATTTATTTTAACTCATGACTAACTAGGCCTTTACACCTAGTATGACAAGTCTTTTGATGATATTTATTTATTAATTTGTTATTTGTGTGTCTGGCGTGTTCGACCAGCGTTACACTATATACCAATGCGACTGTCTACGAAATCTGTGATTTAAGATGTAATATTATATTAATGTACAATATTAAGATATTGTGATGTACAATTTTTCGGCTACCACAAATAAATTATTTACTTACTTACTTACTCGAAGCTTTAAGTAATATATCGCTGTGACGAAACAAGGAAAAAACCATAGTATTCGATACATATATGTAAAAACTCGAGAATCGTGGTGTTTAAGTAGATGTTTATCATCCCACACTTATTTTACAATGAAAACAAAAAAAGTTCGAGTTTGACTCGCACATCCCTACTGTATGGAAAGAGAAAAGCAGGACAGACGCGTAATTGAAAAAGCCAACTCTCGCGGCCCTTAAACTCGTCTCGCGAGCGCATCAAAGGGGTCATATCACGCACAGAGGCTCTAGGAATACACTTTATGAGCGCGTTGCGTCACAACGCGCCGCCACCGTCGTATAACTCAGCGGTGGTCTCGAGCGTCTGCTCCTGCAGCTTCCATCAGACGGCGCATTAAATCTTGCAGGCGTTGCGCCGCGCGCGCGATTAATTGGGCGCACTCGGTTTTCGGCTTGTTTGCATATACAGATCTCCCCGACGAGCTTTTCGCTTTGATTTATCGCGAGTAGTGCGTCCGTCTATACATTTATACGGGACAATTTTTACTCAAACTTTCGGACAGCATTCGGAAATTTTGAAAGTTGAACCGTGAAATCGCTCGCAATCCTTTCGGCCGTCCCGTTATAATCCCGGGTCCTCAGCGGGGGCGTCCCGACCGAATCTCGCTTTCCCTTGAACTTCCGAGAAACGACAAGGCAGACCCGCCGTTTTACGATCGACTCGTCAATGAGTCCCGAATCAACAGTTTGAAGGAAAAAAATTTTTTTTTTCATCTTCCGGTCGATTGTTGCCGATGCGCTGCGAGAATTGCATAATGCCTGAAACTGCAGTTGGAAAGGCTTTTGTAACTATAGCGCGGCGGAATTTAAATTTCATTCCCCCCCTTGCGTCAAAAGTATGTGTGTATATATATAAAATTCGCTTCGCCGCCGGAGGCATACTGCGCAGACTATATACTCCGGTATAAACGGCCAGATATATATCGACATGAAAAAAAATCATCTTTTATTACTGTCGGCGCGCAACAATTTCCCATACGCACACACTGACAAAAGATTTCTAGTCGCAATCGCTCGCCGGATTATTCAAATAACGCGCTCTCGAGATTCATAGTCGCCGCGTAAAAGTAAAAGTATAAAATCCAAATAAAGGAGAGCGAGAGTCGCTCAAGAAACTATATAATACTGCGCGTGTATAATACACGCAATAGCCGCGGCTCGAGAATCGTAAAGCCGACGAGGAGAAAAAACAATCAAAACTTTTTCCGAGACGGCAGAGGAAGTGGCTTCGCACATCGAATAAGGAAGGAATTGTCGAATAGCTCGGCTACGCTCTCGTGTAATATAGGCGGAAATAAAAGATAATGGCTGCTAAGTAGACTGCTATACCGCCGCCGTGTTGCGTTGCGCGCGTTCGAGAGAAATCCGACTGTTGCCTCGGTGGATTGAAAATACGATGTGTAAAATCTTGTAAACTGGTTTAGCTTCGGCGGAATGCGTGAGTGTATATTTTAAAGTCTTGGCGAAAAAACTCGCGCGCGGGCGAATCAATCATAGAAAAATGCAGAGAGAAAGAGAGCTGTGCCAGCTTCCCCGAAGGGCATCAAAGCGAATTAGCATAGAGAGCGCACGAGAGATCGGGACGCCTCCGCACACTGTTATATTACAATGCACACGGTAGCTCTCGACATAACACGCGCGTTGCTGCCGGGCATCGGGAGCAATTAGGCTGGCGCGGTAGCCATGTCGCGCGAGCGCTATGCAGCTCGTCCAGCGAATTATTTGCCGGGATTTGCGTGTTCCGGCCAATTTTCATCTCTCTCTCTCTCCGGATTTTATATTAAGCTGCAGCTAAGCTAAGCGCGGCAGGTGTAATTTTCGAGAGGGTATATGTATAGCTGGCGCGCATCTCGGAGAATCGCTCTGTCACGCTTTAAATAAAATCGCCGACGCGCTGCAGACAAATGATCCATTCGTCGAATTCCATCCCTCATCGAGTCGCGCTTCCACTGCAACTATTTGCAAAACAGGGGGGTGTGCTGCACAGCCCCTTGACGCGCGAGGCGCTCTCGCAATTCCAGACACGTACTATGTATATACACACACACACAGCTTGTAGTGCTGCAGGAGCATTTAGCAGAATGACGTCTGCAAGTTTGGCGCGCTAGAAAAACAAGTATAGGCGAAAGAAGGATCATCAGTTAGGGCTCGAGTGACGTAATTGTCGAATTCTCGGCTATACTCTGCTCCAGTTTAGCATTTACCAAGATCACCTCTCGGCTCTGAATTAGCAGTATCTATATACAGTGGAGCTGCTGTCAGTCCAACCGAGAGAGAGAGAGAGTGAGTTTGGATTAATCGCTGTTTGCTCCTCGCGAGCGAGCTTTTTGGCTTTCTCGCAGAGCAAGGCAAGGAGAGAGCTTTTTCCCCGCCGCCGCCGCGCTCTCGGGGCTAGATTTATAGCCTCGGGAAATTCGAGGCGCGCGTTAACAAGCAGAAGCCGCCTCTCTCTCTCTATTATTCCAGCGCCGGAGAGCTGGTATCGGGCGTAATTAATTTTTTTTCTCCTCATTCCCGGCGTTCGCAGGCAATGACCGATTGAACTTGACTGTCTTCTGCGAAACTAGGCGGAAAAATGGGGGGCGCGCATGAATAATCGAGAGCGCGAGATAAAGAGCCGCCGAGCGCGAGAGAGCGGCGTGGGAAGAGTGAATTACGAGCGGGGCCGCCGACGGCTCTCTCTCTCTCTCTCCTGTCCGGGCTAATTTGCTTATTAATATTTCACAACACGCCTCTGCTGCGCCGCAGCCGCCGATATCGCCCTGGGGGTTCCTCTCTCTCTCTCGCGCGCGCGCGCGACCGCTGCACGTATCACGTGTATTATTTTTCGCAAGTCTATTATACGTACACGTCGACGCAAATCGAATCAGTACAAAAGAGGATAACATTGTTGATGCAGTAGCTGCTGCTGCTGCTGCTGCTAGGCTATACCGGCTCGAACAAATGTTCCATTAGGGCTTTCGAATTTGTCTCCGCGCGGAGCGCTTTCCCATCCGTCTTTCGGCGGCCGCGCCGCTGGCAGCCGCAAGCGCGCTTGTTGCTTCGTTTTCTCTCTCTCTCTCCTCTCTCTCTCTCTCTGTGCTATCCCGACACAAGAAGAAGACTACTACTCTCGGGCCACCGCAGAGTTAGCGTTAGCGCTCGGGAAGATCTATGTATTTACTTTAGTTCACTCGCTTGCGCTTGCGATCGTTTGCCAGAAGTTATGTGCGCCCGGGAAGATTGAGTGAATTTCGGTGCGGGCCGATTACGAGTGCTGAGAGACGTGAGCGCGCCCCTTTTTTGCGCTTTGACAAATTTCCCTCGCCGCAGTTCGCGCGCTACTGATGAATGACTCGCACCACCGGCAGCTAACTTTCTTCCTCTAATATCCGATATATACCTACACTAATATACTGATCCCGATATATATAGTCGCGGAGTGCATCGGTGTGTGAATTTAAGCATCAAAGCGGGCGAGTTGAGACGTCATCCCCCCACACACGCTGCGCAGCGCATATAGTCGTTCCGGCGAAGAAGCGCAATATAAAGCTCCGCTCTGCGTCACATCAAAGCTTCGCCACATTGTTGGCAAGTACCCTGCGCCCCTGCCGTCTGCGGCATTTTAAGAGCCTCGACGTAAAAAGGTGGCGGCCCGAGATAATAAAAGTTTTTGCCCGATGTGTGCAAATAATGTCAAACAGAGATCCGAAAATAGTACGTTCAATAATCAAACAAAAGGCGTGTACACCTATATGATATGCGTGGGCGTTTAACGCGGATCGTCACAGTCGGTCTCGTAAAACCTACTTATATATCAAAGCCCGCGAGGCAGTCTACGCACGACATGCACATCGCATTCGACCAAGAGAACAGCGTGTTTTTTATTGTCCTTATTGAAAAATCGAATAAACGAATATCTCCTGCATCCTTATTGCGTCGCACGTGTTTCACCACCGCATCACACGTGCACAGGCGGCAGTAGTATAGTAGCAGCGACAGCGGCTCAAAGGAATTCCCGGACGTATATCCCTTATAAAAGCGGCTTTTAAAGTCTCGCGCTTTATAACTTGTTTTACAAGGCGTGCGCGCGACTTTCGGTAATTTACTGCCTCGTCGCCGTATACAGCGGCGGCAGAAGAAAAGTTTTACAAGTCTGGCGGACTTTATTTTATAGACGGGACGGACTCGATGATGATGATTCTCGACGCGAGAACGAGTTTATATATATACGAGTATATTCGTTTATATTTATTTATTTACTCGAGAGGCTTTAGTGAGTGTCGGGAAAGTTTATGCGGCTCGGAGGTGTTTAGAGCCTGCTGTGTTGCTTCATCGACATCGTTTTATGGCTATATGATCCTGAGCTTCCTAATGTACTTGGATATATATATATTCTCCTTACTCTCCAATGATGTTTTTAGTTTGTCGAATCGACTCGAAAAAAATGCTCTCGATGCATGTATACAAAAATATAACACGCGATATCGTCGCTTATACAGGACCACCCAGACAGTCCGGGAATGACGTTCAGGGTCGTGTTGCAGACACTGCCGCACCCTCTTCCTCTCGAAAAAAGAAAAAAAAATCTACTGGCGTCCTACGAGAGAGAGAGAGCGGATTGATCGAATCTGATTTATTGAGATCGTGGCGATAAAGCCCCGCTGGAAAAAAGAGGACAGGCGTATGATAATTTGATTAGATTAAAAAGTGTCCCACTGCTACGCGTTTTAATCGTTCGATTCTAGACGTATATATAATACCGAGTAAAAGAGAGAAAGAGGCGGACACGCCGTCCCCATACGCTCGTCGGATCCCGTATAGACGGCGGAGGGTTGGTCGACTGTATACAAACTGGAGATGCGATCATTGAGCCGACGCAACAAGTGGCCTTTTATTCAGTCTCTCTCTCAGTATCGTCGCTCTTTCCATAGGGCGAGGAGAGACTTCGATGCCCTCGGACGAGTCGCGAAGATTGATTGATCGGATCATTGGCGATATAAAATACTCAAACTTATACAATATAAGTATGCGGAATCAATGTAATTACCAGTTTCTGCCTCGGTTGTATACCAGGAAGCATGACAGATTAACGTGAATTACGACGCATATATATGAAAAAATTAATATAGAGTTTTATGCCCGATCATCTATAGAGTCGTAAAACAGCGAACAAAGTTTCAGGCCACACATCCCATCCTCGCTCGCGCGCAGTCGAATCGTCCGAATCACTGCATCAAATAAAATGCCTAATATATCTACGATCGTGAATCTATCAGAAGCATTATATGCTGAACCTTTATATATTCGGGAAGGCGAGATAATCAAACAGCCGCGCTTACAAAGTCACGGAAGGCCAATAAAACTTCGGCACCGTTTCATCCTCGTGGCCCGCCACCCAAAAGGATAAAAGCTGCGCGTATCTCATGTTTATGGCTGTTTATCGCGCCGCGGCTGTAATGATCCCCGGTATATTAGACCGAGGAGAGTTGTTCGATCGCGAACTCGTTTTTTTTTCTTTCGCAGCTCGTTTTTAACGATGCAGTCAAAATCTGCGTTAAAATTAATCCAGCGCGAGGTCGTGAATTTCGCGAGAGAGAGAGGCGTCGCTGGTCACGACTTTTATGGGGAGTCGAGCTTTTCGACGACGTCAACCATCCCCCAAGATCAACCGGCTATTCTATAATACAATCTCGTCTTTGTCCGAAATTTGCCTTTGTTGCGTGCGAAATTTCGAAATCCGGCTGTAGTCGCCCATTAATCAGAGACGAAATATCAAAGTGTATAATATGCGTGCTGCAGCAGTCACTTGTCGCTTTGGCACTTCGTTCCTCGTAAAACGACGCGCGTCGAAATTCCTCGCTCGTGTGTGTATGCGTGCGCGTATATACGACGTGCGACGAGAGAGCGCGAAACTTTAAAAGACTTCCTTTCGGAATAGACAAACAGTTTAACTTGCGCGCGACGGATCGTAAATTACTTGAATATTTCCGCGAAATCCTAACGAGATTATAAGGCTCGCGCGCCCCTTCTTGGCTTTGTCTCTTTCGCAGATGACGAGCTGCAGATGTCTATTTCAGTGTCATCGTCTCTCCCGACCAAGTGATGGGCATTCCTTTAATTTCGCGTGGAAAAGTTTTGACAATCGTGAGAATTAAACAACGTTGTATTATAATGTGTGTAACCGAGAGTGATTGAGAACGATTCGCAGCGCATACGCGTATAGTCCCGATAAATTCTCTCTCCTCCTCCAGCTGTTTTTCTCGTCCTCCTCTCGTTTCTCTCTCAGCTCTCTCTTTCTCTCTCGGCAGTAAACGTCGCGTGTATTTCATACGGAACTCCACCCCCCAGATGCCAATTTCGCTCTTTTAACCCCGACGACTGCAGCTCGTCTCTTGCGAATATATATAATGTATACAATGTAGGCGCGAGCGCGCATGCGTGATGCGACGCGTCAACTCACTGCAGAAACGCGAGCATTGATTGCAATGAATTTCGTCCGGATAATAAATGCCGCGGCGCGGTATAATGTAACGAGCATATTTAGTGTGCCCCTCTTTTTTTAAAGATATTCTTCGTTAGACTAATTCGCAAATAACGGTGCTGCCGGAGAATTTAACTGTCGCAGAGGACTAGCGCGAATGACCTATTATTGGACTCGACTCGTCGTGGAAAAACAATCGATCCTCTTTAGCATTACAGTAAGTGCTATAAAGCACGGAATGAGTTTCCGAATGACATCGTTCTCGAGCGCATGAAACAATGACTCGTCTCTCTCTCTCGCATCGATGGCTCTTTGGCTTATTCCGAATCCGGGGAAAAAAATGGAATTTCTTTTGCCTGCTAAATTTACGTTCTTTCGCTCTCCGCCGCCGCTGCTGCAAAAATAAAGTACAAGCATATTTTATAACCGCGCGCGAAACGGCTTCTCGGCGCATAAAAGCAAGGAAATTGGAAAAAAATAGGCGAAAAGGAGCGAAAATGGAGTTATTGTCTCGGGGGTGCAGGAGAATATCGTTAAAGCGAAAGAAATCACGAAGGCTAATATACGAAAGAGCGCGGAGGTGGAAAGGGGCCGCCTGGTACGATTATTCGCGAGCGCGCCGATGTGTACACAATACAGGTGTGCACGAAATGTCGATACTTTGCTTTGCCTGCTGCCGCTGCTGCTGACGTGGATCTAGGTCTCCAAGTGAGAAAAAAACATCGAAACGATTTCTCAATTATGCCGTAAACGGACGAGAATAAAAACACATAGACACACACACACACGTGGTAATAATCCTTGAGGGAGGAAAAAAAACTATAGCAAATCATCGGCGCACAAAATCATATCTCGCGCGCATGCAGGATCGTTCCTCGGCGCAAAGTCGTAAATGCGCGCGCGGCCTCGTGTGTGTTCGATAGATATTCCATGGCCGTCACGCGAGATTCTGGGAAAAGTCGTTTCGCGCTCGCGCCAAAAGCCTCCTAAGCATTAAGTTGCGGCTCTCTCTCTCTCTCTCTCCCTCGTCTTCTTTTCCATGCTTTAATAAAGGCCTCGGACGGTGTATATAACCGATCGGTTATTAGATCGGACACACCTCTGCGCATTTTACGCGTTTTACGCCGGGGCGAGATTATAAAAAGAAAGCGAGTTTTTCATTTTTTTTCCCTCCTCTTTTTCGTTTTCGTTATTATACTCGCGCGGCGTTGCATTTCACTGCAGATCGGATGATGATTTACGCTGACGCAATAACTCTTGGCTCCGAAAACCGAAGGCTCTCGCGCGAGATGAGGAAAAAATGTGAGCAATTCTCCCTCCTCGCGCGCGCGCGCCCGCATATATGCGAGAGCATCATCAGCATCCAGCCTCCTGTCACAATAAGCCATAAAATGCAGCGTTTTGTTTCCTATACCAATTACCCCGTCCTACATTGTATAGCTCCACCCATGAGCGAGAGAGAGAGAGAGTTTATACGACGTCGTTCCTCATCTCGCTCCGCGCGAGCGAGCCGGTCCTCGCGCTCGAAGATGCTCGATATGCGCGATACGTACTCTCTCAGCGCACTGCTCGATTTATCGCGTAATTGTTGTTATTACGTGCGCCGCGCGTATATACGTATATGATGTAATTGCGCGCGCGCGCGCGCGCGAGCATCTCGCGGGGATTAACGTTGACTGGCTAATGGGGCCACTCGCATGCCAGCTTCCACGCAGCAGACTATTTTACAGTCCCGCACTGTTTGCTCAATGAAACGCCGAGTTTATTGCGCGGCAGCCTTGGCTCGCTCTCGGAGAAAATTCATTTCCTCCTTTTTTTGCCCGCGCTGCGAGAGTATAATATATAATATAACTGCAGCTCGCTCTCGATAATCTGCTCCGAGCATCGGGCGATGCGATATTCGGAGCTGGCGATTATATATCGACGGGAGCAAAGGGCGTCGTCGACGCACGCGCGCGCGCGCGCGAGTCAAATCGGTTACATTATTATATATTGTGTGCGACCGGGGCCGAGCAGCACAACGCCGGCCATTATAAAAATAACTGCTGATTGGACGCCCTACCAAGAAAAGTCATAATCGCATCCTGAAATGCCGCCGCCGCCGCTCCCCCTCTGCCCGCGCGCTGTCTCTTCGACAGCTCTTGCCGCGCGCTGTCCTTCTCTTCGATTCTCTTTTATTTCTCATCAGCTGGTCTCTCTCTCTACTGTAATACCTCGAATAGCGAGTTTAATTTTTTATAAACAATAATCAAAGAGTCGCCGTATGCAAACTCGCGGCTGAATTATTACGGCGGCTCGCTCGGAGAAAAAAACAACGGCGGCGGGCTGCATTGTCTCGTCGAGGGCAAAATATGTATATCGCCGCTGCGAGGTTGTAATTACAGCGCGGTATCTTTCTCCCCCTCCTTGAGCCGCGCTAAACATCTCTATATAAGCTGCTCCGCCGCTGAGAGAGAGAGAGAGAGAGAGCAGCAACGAGCGCAACGCACGAGCCTATAAAAATGCCCCATCCCCCATATACACGAGAGAAAAACAGCTCGGCGGAAAAAAGCATGGTCTAACAAGCAGCTCGTGATATATTATAGGCGCAGTATCGAGCGTCCGCCATTTTCCGCCTCTTATCGCTCGGTCGGTCTTTATATCCCTGCCTCGACGGCTGCATTAAAAAAGCGCACACTGGCCGTATATACATCACGCCGGGGAGTAATTGCGGGGCCAATAATAAAGCCTGAGGGGCCAAGCCTCTCTCTCTCTCTCTGTCTCGGTCTCGATAGCCCAAAATTGCCGGTTCCCCCACTCGCCGCGGCTCGACCGTCTGCCGTACAGAAATGGCGGCATCTCCCTCGCGACTCGCCACGGAGAAATATTACATGTTGTATTGTATTGTGTGCTCACACGCGTCAACTTTGTTTTTCAGGCACGCCGATCAACCGACTGCCCATAATGGCCAAGTCCGTGCTGGACCTCTACGAGCTGTACAACCTGGTGATAGCGCGCGGCGGCCTGGTCGACGTCATCAACAAGAAGCTCTGGCAGGAAATCATCAAGGGACTTCACCTCCCGTCGAGCATAACCTCCGCGGCGTTCACGCTGCGCACCCAGTGAGTCCCTTTTTTTGCAATAATACCATCATCATCGCGCGCTTATAGCCAACCGGAGATTCCCCGAACGACCTCTCCTGCCGCTGCCGCTGCTGTGGATGCGCGCACCCCCGAAGTAGCGCGCGGCGCAATTACCGTAATGGCCAATTTTTCCGCGGCTCACAGCACGCTACATCGATTTTCAATTTCATCCTCGCGCCGCCGCCGCTTTCTCTTCTTATATTCTCATTCTTATTTAGCCTAGCTTCATCATCTTTTTTTTCTTCCGCTGTGCGCGACGCGATCGTCATTCGTCAAAAAAATGACGAGATGCTAAAAATAATCGAGAGAGGAGGGAAAAAAGCGAGCAGGCGACTCGAAACGCGATCGAAATTTCCGTTCCAAAAATACCCACGCAACGCGCGGCTCGCGCTACTTGGCCAAGCGTGAAATGGAAAACGCCTCTCGTCATACAATGATTATAAATTCGACAGATACATGAAGTACCTCTACCCGTACGAGTGCGAGAAGAAGCACCTGTCGACTCCCGGCGAGTTGCAGGCAGCGATCGACGGCAACCGGCGCGAGGGTCGGCGCAGCAACTACGGCGCCTACGGGGGTGGCGGCGGCGACGCCGGCCAGCAGCAGCTCATGCACCAGCGCAGCCCGCACACGCCCTCGTCGCTGGCCTCGCTCCACCAGCAGATCTCGCCGCTGTCGCTGGTGACGGCGGCGGTGCAACAGGCCGCGGCCGCCAGCGGCCAGCACCAGGTCGGCCCGCAGAACCCCGTCAACGGGAGCGCGGCGCACACGCCCCTCCTGCACCACCCGCACCACCCCCAGCACGGCCAGACGGGCCTGGGACAGACGCCCATCGCAGGTGAGCGATCCGTACTAATATTCATATCTACCGATCGATTTATCTCGACGTTCGGAAATTAATCTGAATTGCTTGCAGGAATGGCGCCGGAACTGGAAGCGCACATGGCCGAGTACGTGAAGCGACTGCAGCACGAGATGAGGGCACGAGCCGCGGCCTCGCCGAATCGGCTGATCCACCGGCAGGGCAGCACCTCGCCACCGGCCAGGTCACCCTCGCGCGACGCCGCCCTCCTCGAGATGTCGCGGTTCACCCTCTGGAACATGTACAACAACAATCTGCACCCGGGCATCGGCTACCCGCCCTCGGCCGTCTCGCCCCAGAACAGCTCGCACTCGCCCCCACCGCAGCCCGCCAGCCCCGAGCCCCAGAAGGAGGCGCTCGACTTGGGCCTCAGGTTAGTCCCGCGCATCGCTCGTATATAACAATACACTCTTTTTCTGTCTCTATACTCACACTCCCTCCCACTGCAGGTCCTCGCCGAGCTCGTCCTCGCCAGCGCGACAGAGCCCGCCATCGTCCGGCGGCAGCATCGCCATCAAGCGCGAGCTCGAGCTCACCAGCGGCACCTCGTCCAACAAGAGGCTATGCATGGACGAGGACAACCCCGCGGAGAGCACTGTTCCCGCTCTCCCCGGCACGCACATCAAGATCTCAAATCGAGGTACGCATCCCGACTCTCTCGGCTACATATGGGTATGATAACTTTTTCACGACGACTAACGACTCGCCTCTCATTTTCCGCAGGGGACGGTCGCGACAACTCGCTCGTCGTCAGCATGGAGCTCAACGGCGTCATGTACCAAGGCGTCCTGTTCGCGCAGACGGACGGCCGGGGCAGCCTCAGCGCCTCGACCAACAACAACGAGACCAAGGCCTCGACGCGCAACGTCGTCTCGTGAACGCTTTCGCCTCCCTTCTATATTCTCCTCGCCGAAGAATTGCGCGCTGTATACGGGCCGCGCGCTCTCACCTCTATCGACACTCACACATAGACACAGACACACACTTACATGATCGTATGCATCACTTTGTACGGCTCTCAAACCCCCTTCTCATTTCAATGCGTATTTTTTAGCGACCATTATCTCCGGTTCAACCAGCTGGACCAGCGCCCTTTCGTGCATACATGTACGTCTGCGCACGGACATTTACACACGTTATGATATGCGTAAGCTAGTACTCTCTTCTTATGATACTTGCTCAATTCGAGAGAAAGAAGCGAACTCTTATTCATCACTGTCATTTTTTTCTCCATACATTCACATGCGCGCAAACGCCTCCTTCTTCTTCTTCTACTACAACTCGCTCGAAACGTCTCCAGTCGTGCAATCACGCGTGAAAGTTCTCAATGCGTACAACTTCGCTTTTATTATATATACACACAAACGTGCGTACGCGGGTCGATGTCACCGTTGCAGTGAGCGGTTCATTAGCCCTTAGTGAAACCTCAGTCGTGCGCTTTTGGATATTTTGTCGGTGCGAATATTCAAAGAGAGAAAATAAAAAGAGAAATGATGGTTTAATTTTTTTACAAGTAGTACGAACAAAGCAGTGCTTAGATTTTATCAAATGGACGTATCTTTATTTCATTTATTTTATAAGCGAAGACGACGGTAGTAAAGCCAGAGCACGTTTACAGAGATACAAACAATAGCTTGATTTTATAGAGAAAATGACGAGCGACGATAGACCACGAAATTGCGGAGACGTTTCGATGTATGAGCGAGTGTAATTCAGTCGGGAATCGTCACACATAGTATTAGTCGTCTCACGAAAGTCAAAATGAACTTTCTTTTTTTTTATACGTATATATAAATATATACATGATAATCGTTTAATTCGCCTAATCAAAACGTCCTAATTTATTTATTGTCTCGAAGTCTTAGATTTTTTGTGTTGTTTTTTTTTGCGAGAATCCAATGCGCGTTGCATAATAATGATAACTTTACGACAGATTAAGTATAATGTAGAAAGTATCCTCGCGTGTAAAATGAGTAGAGATCGCCGATACAATTCAACTCTTATCTTCCCTTTACAGATTTTATAAGCATTTTATTAATATTTCTATACGTGTACATTCGTTTTACCTACTATGACCAACAAACTATTGATTAATTTTTTGTGAGCGTCGTCTTTAAGGCCTTTGGATACCTTCAACTTATCTGTCATACTGAGTTCCACGTTTGTAAATTTGTTTGAATAAAAATTGTCATCTTCGTTAATCTAGCTTTTGACATTTCTACACAGAAATGAAAAGAAAAAATGTCCTGATCTCTTTTTACATAAGATTTCGTAGCTAAATTCAGTGAAGAACTATTTATCATTCAAACAAATTACAAGGGATGGATTACCTGTTGGAATATTACAGACTACTTTGTTGGTATCTTGCGTCGTATAATAGAGGAAATACCCTCGTTTTTCTTATTTCTTTTGCCCTTTTTTCTTTTAAGTTTGTAAATATTATTGTGTCAGGATTAATTAGTTAAACAGAAAATGAACGATCTGATGAGATGTGTGCCTGCGTGTGCAAAAGTAAGTGAGAATGAAGGCGATCGAGTTGTAATTTTTTTTATATTAATGAATATTATCGAGATTTTAATCATTATAATCGCGTTCGAAAAATTGGATTTTCTTTTTTAACATTGACGAATATCGCAAATCGTTGGACGTTTATATTTTTTAGGGAGGCGAGCGCTACCTAGCGGTTTTAAGGATTAATTTGTTTCTTTGTTTCATATTGAGTGATTCGCGAGCATTGAAGCTGTGCTCTTGGTATCGCGAAAACGATGCTGCTCGAACATTTTCTGAACTTGAATTTTAATCAAATAAGTGTTTTAAAAGAAAATACATTTTACATTTAATTTTTAAAGTTTTTTGTTAACATATCGACAAAGTGCAATCAAATTATTATCTGATTTTTTAACATCGTTCTTATTTAATGAGTTTATTACTATTTTAATTTTTGGTACATAATAAGCCATCGTCAATTGAAACCAATACTTTTTGTTCCAATTTATAATGGAATTTTTATTTTTTATATTACCAAAATATAACTTTTTACGGTAACGATTGTTGTTAATTTTTTACGCTAAATTATTACTATAGGATTTGATCATAATTATTTTCTGCTTATAGATTGAATCTATTACTGTCTGATTAAAATTCACGTTCATTACACGTAAAGCAGCTTTTTATTAGGAAAAAGATTGTTGAATTGATAAAGCCAGATGTGTTATACAAGGCGATATATAGCAATTGAATTTACAATTCGACTTTGACCGTAAATTTATCACTCAAAATAATGTGCAGATCAGTGCGCAAAATAAGAGTGCAAAAGCAAACAGTGAATGTGTGAACTACATGTGACAGATGTAGGTACGATGGATAGAAACAGGAAAAATCTAATTATATTCGTAGATGTGTAAACAATATTAAAACTAAAGCAACAAAACAAAATGGCAACATGCAAGATGCGATCGTTTTTTAGTCATAGTTGTTAGGGTACTTAACATGTAAAAGAAAGTTAAGGTGTTAGAAGTATAGCGAGATAAATACTGGATATGCGAATGTTCAAAGATAAAAAAAACGTCGATTTTGTGGTTCTTTCTTTTTTCGTCTGTTAGAAAGAAAGAAAGAACGAGGCAGACAGAAAGAAAATGAAACATGCAGATCTATAAAGATGGGAGCAGCTAAACGGGAAAGGCAAATTTTTATTGTTCATAGTTCGAAGATTAGCCAAAAAAGACTGTTACATAAGACAAATATTACTCTAGAAATTAATTCTTACTACGATTTAACTATTAAAGATATTATCATGTCATTTATAATAAGAGATCATTTTGCCTAAACTTGACTATTAGCGATAGTTGATTAAAAGCTACCATCACAGCATTTCTTTTTCGACGTTGGCGCGCGAGAATGCGGGAGGCCTTTCTAATCAAAACTACGTTTTTAATAAAGTTATTTAAAAATAAAAGGTTTGATGGAAAAATCAAAGATTGTAGCACTTTTCGAATTTTTTGATTGATTTTTAAGACGCTTAGAAAGAAAAATTTGACTCTTATGGTCTAATATAGAAAAAAAAAATTTGTACATTTATTTCAAGAAAATTTTATCCCAAGTTTCCATCAAACTCTTTCGTCTAGCGAATAAAGTCATATGCCCACCTAATTTACCGATCACTAAAATTCTTTTCAAAGAACCATATCCTGTATTGTGGATGAAACTTGAGTACGCAAAATATAAAAGCAAAAAGAGGTCTAGGCTATATGAAAAAGATTCTTGCATCCAAGTATTATAAACCGAGAGAGAAAGAAAGAGATAGAGAAAGTGAAGAGGGTACGTTAGGTGGTTCCTTGTTAAGCGTTTTTTTCTTCTCTTCTCTCTAAGGCTCACTGTGACACGCAATATATATATTTTTTTTTAATCTGTCACGCTCGATTGTGATTCGGCAAAAAGCTCGTGAGGCATTCGTTAACTGTTAGAGCCATCCTGTGCGCGAGTGCCAGCCGGCTATTACTTAGAATATATTATAAATATATATAAATGAATATATAATTATTATTTTTTAATTAAGTAACAACTGCACCATAAACTTACAACGTATAATATTGTAATGATGAATGTGTATATATAAATAAATGATATCGATCGACGAAAAAAATGATAAACATAGAACACCGATGACATTTAACTGTATTGTAGTATCTCCTCAAACATAGCAAGCTTAATATTTCTCTGTAAATCAATGTAAACGTGCTCCACAATCATAAATAAAAAGGAACATACTTTTACGTCTTTGTATTATTTTTTATTTCAATTTTCTCCT
This sequence comes from Cecidostiba fungosa, assembly GCA_900474305.1. NCBI lineage: Eukaryota > Metazoa > Arthropoda > Insecta > Hymenoptera > Pteromalidae > Cecidostiba > Cecidostiba fungosa. The sequence goes on from UCOJ01001603.1 coordinate 16,656, forward strand.
ATACTTATTGAGGACGACACGAATTATTACAAGCATTAATTTATTTAGTAAGTTCTCTGCAAGTGCCATCAAATTTATTAATTATTTCTAACAGATTATTTTTTTCAATATCGGTAGCAAAAGTATAATCAACAGTAGATTTCATCAAATTCACAAGATCTTCTTTGCTTAGGTTGAAATACTTGGCAGCCAATTCCAATTCTTTTGACAATGTGGTATCGAAAACGCCTTTATCGTCCGTCTATTAAGAAAATACAAAAATATTTATTACAAATCATGTAAAAGTCAAGTGATGTATCAAAATTATATAAAGATAAACATACACATATACATATGGGATGCTTCGAATCATACAAGTATTTGAAATGGTGTTCATCATAAATCATCACAGTTTTACACTTAATATTGGACGTCAAACACAATTCTATGAAACAAAAAATTATTCCTCTAATTAGATAATTTGAAGAAATTTACATATATGTTGCAAAAGGATTCAAATTTAGAATTGTGACTTACCAACAGGAATCTTAGAATCTAATAAAGCTTGATATAGTTCTTCTGTCCCATTTGAACTTGGGTGTATGCAAGTACCATGACCAAGCCTTTCAGGCTTAAATTTTAGGATATCCATAGTTTCAACCTCATTTGCAACCTGCAAAACTTAATAAAAACATATGACAATCATTCTACCTTTTCTAAAGACTATATTTGTAATAATATTGACTATATTTATCATGCACCTCAGCACAATGGGCAGCTATCCTCAATCCGGCCTTTCTAGCTTGTCCGAGTAGTTCAATAAAAGCATCTCCTTTAGTTGGATCTCCACTCAAGTCAATGCCAACTATGTTTTCATATTCTTTACTCATCTCAATCGCCAAGTGAATATTTTCTTTAGCTGCCTTAAAGCTTTGTTTTCGGTTGACAGATATTAGCAGCTTTACAGTTATGACCAGTCCTTCTGTTTTACATGATCTATAAATTAAAAATTTTGAAATCCATTGCTTATAGTTGAATAAAAGACAGTGAATAAATATTGACTTACTCAATAGCTCTTAAAATAGCTAGTATATATTCCTTTTTTGTCATTCCATTCTCTGCTCGTGGCGTACTTCTCAGTTCCAAATAAATAACATTGTCTTCATGAAATTCTCTTATTGTATCATAAGTAGCAGTGTATATGGCTTCAGGTGTGGTAGTAACAGAGTACGCAAAAGAGAAAACTTCAAATATTCTGTAGAAATATTAATTATTGAGTTATAAAGTTTAACATTTATAAAAATTTACTCAATAAAAAAAAATGAAACTTTACTCTGTTAAGGATTTGCACTTTTCAATATCAAAAATTTCGCATTTTTCAGTTTCAACTGGGTGCTTCATTTTGTACAGTTTTGTCAGAGTCCGTCTGCTCAATGATCCATTCAGGTGTGCATGCAGTTCCTAGCATAAAATTTAATAAATCTTTAATAGACATATGTATTATACTAAATAAAAATGCATGTAATTAATTTGAAAAATCAACATACAATTTTTGGTATTTGTTGGCAAAATATTTGCAAGCTTTCGTTATTTTTTTCCTGATCAATAACTTTGTTTGTGCTCATCTTGATTACTTCAGAATTCATGAAGCTTTTCTCAATTCCAAATTTTTGTGTATTTTTTTAAGTAACACAATTCTCAATTCTTTCTATTTCATATCCATTAATCCTAGACTGATGATATCTCTAAGATCCTGTGATAACAACAATTTTCATTCCTTTAATTTTGCATTAGATTACTTTTTATATGTCACAAGATAAGTAATCCATTTTTAAGAATTTTTTTCATTGAAAGTTGTACGAAATATATCTTAAAAATTACGATTCAAGGAATAAAAGAAAAGGATTTCATAGTATTAATAAATAAAAAAAAATAATAAAAGCTACTAGAAATAAAAAAGATAGTATTTTTTTAATTTTATAATTTATTTAAAATAAAAGTTCTTTGTCTAATAAATAACTACTGATAAGTTGTATCATATTTTTAATATGGATCATGTGGAAGCTTAAAGCCAACAAGGTTAGCAGTTTCCTTAACGCTTCGTTCTCCTTTTCCACCATAGAAGCTGTTTATCTCTTGATATTTTCTTAGAGAATGAAGATAACATAAGTAATTTTGAGCTAGGGTTTGCAGTTCTTCACGAGCTTTGCAGAGAACCTCTGACGTTGGCTTATGAGCACGGTTCTGTTCGACAATATATTGCATCACCAAATTATCTTTTGTGGTCTTTATTGACGATGTATGACGTATTTCATTGGCCAACTGGCGCAGAAGTGCCACATTCTTGTTCATTTTTGTAAATTCTTCTGTGGATGTCACTGAGCAGCTATAAATTCAGGATCGCTGTCAGAACACACGCAATCTTGCTTCTGCCAAAAATCTGAAGGTGTTGTATCTAAGCTCTCTTTGGGAAATAGGTGCAATGATGTTCCACTGAAGGTATTGGGATACTCAAAGTTATTCTTTAATTTAATTTCAGTAATGTACGGCTTCAGTTTATGAACGTAATACGCAGTTTTCTTGAGCAATGCGTCAGTTGTGTGGCATTCAATTTTAGACCAACTGTTACCTAATAAAATACAATTGCATATTAAAGGAGTCCAATTAGCAGACAAAAAGTTGTTTGTTAGTCGCTTTGAACAATGAGGCATGAAAACAAGTGTGGACCGATTATTTATAGTTCTTTTTCCTTCTTCGTTATTCTCAATTACTTGAAGATTCAATTTCTTTAAACACTCTTTTTCATTATTTGTGAAAAGTGGATCGTAAATAAAAGCATTTGAGGAGTAAATTGATTTAATAGTCAGCAAGGCAGCTAACTGATACTTTGAGCAAATGTGTTCAGAGAAGTTTCCAAGACCATAACAAACGATGTCAACGACACCATCTAACTCTAAACTATCCACGCTCTTTTTTAGTTCGTGAATCAGTGTCTGATGAAATGGTGATTCTGTAAACTTTTGCAAAGCCGATTTTATCTTGGTGACAATCTCGTCCACAGAATCACATTCGCCAACGTCTAAATTCTTGTTTGATTTTAACCGAGTCTTACGTCGTTGCCGACGACTATTGTATTTAACTAGTTTAAACTCATCGTTTTCCTCGCTACTAACCATATCTCAACGATTGAACGGCGACTTTTAGCGAGTAAAACTTCTATATGGATTTGATAGAAAAACAAAAATTTGAAAATAACAAATTACCTGAGAGAGAGGTTAGAAACTATTATTTATACTGCGCCTGCTGCTGGATCGTGGTCGCCATGTTGCTTTCTTACCGGAAGTTCTATATATTGCAATAGCTTGTAGGTACAGTCCCGCGAAATTCAAATGCTCTAATCTTCGTCAAGAATGGCAATTATCGTGGATTACGCGATATAATACTAATCTTTGTCAAATTTTGCCAAACTTATGCATTTCGGACACTCGGCAGCGTTAAGAATAGTTTGGCAAAGTTTGGCAAAGTTTGGTAAAATATGACAAAGAGTAGCAAAGTTAGGCAACAAAAATTTGAAAAATTGAAATTGTTTATTCCTACATTTTGGCAATATTAGAAAAGGATTTACAAAGTTCAGCAAGGTTAGGCAAAGTTTGACAAAATTAGGCAAAAAACATTTCCGCTAGGGTAGTATATAATAAATTAAAGTAAAAAGCGCATCTTTTTAAGAAAACTCATTTTATTCACAATTTGTACAAGTCTTCTCGCATCTTTTTCAACAAAGTATTTGCGTGCTGTTTGTTTGCAAAGTTTTCCAAATGAGATCGGCCCTCTCAATTGTCGACTACAACAGGCGCTTGTCCTTTCTGATGGTGGTAGTTCTTGTGCGGCTCCTGTTGGAGTAATGAGAAAAAAAGCATGCGAAATTTAGATAACGAAGACGCAATGATAGTGAAAAAGAAAAAATTATTCACACCGTTTGATTGTACGGATCGACGTAGGGATGGGCCTTGATGTACTCCAATCCCCTGGCTATTCCAGCAGGAAGGGGCGGTGGGGTTGGCAAGTGGTCACCCTTTGCCCTGAAGCCGAACTGATCGGCCACGTAGGTCAGGTGGTAGTGATTACCCTCGTTGTCTACGTACGATATCTCGCCCTGGCTCACGGGAACAGCCACGTCGTCGACCTGCTGCACTACGCCCTGCTCCTGAACGTCGATGCCGTTGTCCGAGCTCCAGACGTTAAAGTGGCTGCCGTCGGGATTGACTTCCATGTCCTGCTTGATGATTCGGGCATTTCGGGAGCTGGCCACGTGCTCGGTGGAGCTGACTTGGCTCTTCAAGAGGTTCTGCTGCTGATACTGATGCTGGACATTGCTCGGTTCTGTGTGCGGAGTATCGTGACAATCGAGTTGTGATATACGAGGGGACAACGTCTTTAAAATGAGGACTTACTTTGAGCGTGAGTTTGAACGGCTTCGAAACTTCGAGGGAAACTCCGACCGACCTGCTGCTGATGCTGGTTCACCTGCACTACAGCCGGTACGGCGAGGGCTGCCGCCGCGAGCAGCAGTACGACCTGCAAACGTTAGAATTAATTTATTATTCAACCAGCAAACAAACATTTCCATTGCATCATGAGATATTGTTTAAATATATATATTTTCAAATTTCAATGAAATATTTTCTACTTATACGTTTTTATACGCGAGAATATAACAAAGTTTATACTTACACCAAAGGACAGCATTTCGTATGCAAACAATTGTCGTAGAGTCCGACTCGATAGTCGGAATGGGACTGACATCGACGACAGTCGTCTCGGACCTTATATATACCTCTCGAGCCGATTTTTTTTCTGCTCTCACATGCAGTGACCCAAACTTACTTCATTCAAAATCAGAAGAGAAAAACAACGAAATTTAATTGAATATAAAACTCATCCCAGCATCTCTTGCGCATGCAGAAAAAACGCATATCGCTCGAGAGGCTCACCTTTTTTTGCAGAGCAGATGCGACGTTTCGAGCGCCAGTCATTTCCTCATATCTAGATAAGAATCGTTTTTTCACTGGATTATGGGCTCACGACTGATGGGCTATAAATAGACGAGGAGATGAAGCGGATAGAATTAATGCACACGGAAGATGCCTCGAGATCGAAAGTGAAATGATCATCGTATATTATAATACTTATACCTAGGGCCGAAATTTATATTCCCATCGTTATTCGTAAATTTTGAATCGCAAATTAGATCGGCCTTGAAACTGCAAGAGATTTATGTTTGAGAGCTTAATATATTTATATTATGTGCATAGGGAACACTCTATGATGAGTATACTAACGAGGTATAGGTGTATAATATGCTATATATATGACAACTAGAGAGACTGACGCGCTCATCCGCGCGTTCTGGTTATCAATTTTCTCAATATGCACCTTTTAAGCTTAGAAATTCATACATTCTTAGAGAGATCGTGCACGAAAATGAATAGCCAATCAGATGATACCATGAGATTACCATGTTATTTTAGAGTAATAATAAATATTTAAGGGGCTTCCAAGGCAACATTATGTGTTGAATTTATATATATAGTAAACGGGAAAAACTGGGGTGTCTTTGCGCCATTGGATTTCCCTAACAAAAGCGTTTTAGGAAATGAAAAAAATACGAGGAGATTCGTAGTTGTAAGTGTTTGGCTGCGAAGCGGGCTCAAATCGTTTCTGCTTCCCATTTTTCTATGAAAAATCTTACAAAATTTAAAAAATTTCCTACACTTATGATGACAAAAACAGTTGAAAGCAACATAAGTTCCTCGTACGTAACCTTGAATTTTATTGTACCACTTGAATAAATCTTCGTATTATTTATCCACATCTTTTGTGATTTTATGTAATTTAAGATAAAATTTAACATAAATAATTTATAAAAACATAGGTTTGATAAATTATATTTACCATGTACTTTAGTTTCATTTTCAATTTTCGTGAGTAAGCTTTTGTCCACTATAGTAAAGTCTTATTGTTTCGATGCCTTTGACGTTTGGCTAAATCTGCAGTCATATTGAACTTATTTATAAAATACTAACATAAAATAAATGTAAATGAATAAGTAATACAGTTTATTTATAAGTGCAAAGGTTATTCGGTTTAATGTTGACATTTACATAATACAGATATATCTATATTGGCGATGAGTTCAAATGTTTTTGTTCGGCTTATGGGGAGAAAATTTTCGAAATTTTTGAAGATTTTTCATAAAATAAGGGGGGGAGAAATGACTTGAGCTTGCTTCCCAGCCAAGTGCTTACAAAATCTAATCCCCTCGTATTTTTTTCATTTCCCTAAACGCTTTTGTTAGGGAAATCCAATGGCGCAGACACCCCTGTTTTTCCCGTTTACTATATATATACATTCAACATATAATGTTGCCTTGGAGGCCCCTTAAATTAAAAAAAATGACAAGTTTTTCTGCAAATTAATACCATTGAAAAACAGATCATAATACATACGTTTATCATGTACAATATTTGCATTACAATCGCAGTTGCTTAATAACTATTCATTTTCATTTTCCGCCTTAAGCTTTGAAATATTAATTTTATTACCAGGAAATTATATTTATTCAAATTCAAATAACTTCATCTTATCTTAAATCAATTAAAATGCATTCGCAATCACTTCGTTTTATTAACATTTACATTAAAGGTAAAAATAATTTACTAAACGTCATTGTTTTTAGTGTGTATAATTTGTTTTAAAACAAAATATACACTAAAAACAATATTTTTTAACACGATATTGCTATTATTAATATAAGAAAAAAAGTTGTATAATTTCTAAATTTAAAATGACATTTTTTACCCGATTCTTCTTAAATGAAATTACGGTTTTATATTACTCATGAATCTCTTGAATTAAAAAAAATTGTTTTGTTACATTTACACTTGAGTTTTAAAATTAATAGTAACATTTATTTACACATTTAACTACATTCTTACTCTTGAGCTGAAATTGTAATGGTTTTACCTTTAGGGTCATCAAAACGATCCATTGTACGTATGTCCATGATCATTGTCAAACCCCAAATCATAATCAGAGCCAGAATAGCAGTAACAAAAATTCCAGTCCATATGGGAATACTCATGAAGCCAATGCAATCATAAGCATCTCCAAATACTGTTGCGTTTGTTTGTACTTGTATATTAGATATAATTACAGAAATGGCTTCTGATTTAGATTTAAAAGTGAAAATAGAATCTAGGCCACAGTGATAAGAAAACTTGTTTGGAAAATAAATGTCGTCTCTACTTTTGAGAAGATATTCAGGTTCTTTTCCATCAATCTTGAAACCCAGATGTTTAAGAATTGTATATCCCTTGATTACTCTGAAATAAGCTGTCAAAGTGATTTTATCAATTACTGTTTCATTATTATTAAGAACGCTAAAATTCATAAACAGATCTTGATGGGTCTTGTTAACAACTGCATTCACAAATGTTGGAGCTGACAGTTGATATATCTTTGAATGGTTAAACTGAAAATATAAAATGATATTTGCGATTGAAGAAAACACAAGTGATATTAATTTCAATCGCTGTAAATATATTTTGAAGTGATATTTTAATACCTGTACTCTGGGATATCCATTGGAGTAAAGTAAAACTCCTTCATCTTGTATACGCAAACCTGGAGATTGAGCAGCTACTGGTTCATTGGCAACAGCTCTCCGTACCCTTTCTGAAGTAGAGTATACGCAAGATTTTCCGGTTAGAGCAACTACTAAATTTGGATTAGATTCCCGTATCATATTATATGTTGCAGGAATAGTGTTGAGATCATTAGTTTGCACCACAGCTAATTGAGCGTCAGTGATGGAGTCTATATTGTCTTCTAGAGTAATGTTGTAAGATGATAAATTTGCAAACACGGACAACGCTGATTCAACCGACGTTAGATAAGTGAGTGTGCCAGCATCATTCAGTTGTTGTAAACTCTAAATATTAGTTGTAAAAAAAAAAGAATTATATTAAAAGAAACGTAAGTTGAGTAATTCTAGAAATTGATGATTTTTCATCCGTATAATTGGTATAAGTTAGTGACCTCTTTGTGATGCTTAATATCTTCAACACAGAAATTGTCTTTGACAAAAACGATCATTGGTGGTTGCTTGCCTAATCGCTCAGTGAGGAGGACTTCAAATTCATGCTTCGACGTCTTATGCAAAGGATTGATAAGGCTGGGGCTGGAGGATTCAGTAGACCAGAGCATAACAGGAACAACGTTGGCTGCCCAGACCGCGCTGTACAGTTGGGCGAGCAATACGCAAACAGTAAGTGAACGTATCCCCATGCTTGTCTATTAATCGAATTAAAGAGTTCGACGCGGCTCTTTAGTTGCAACAAAAAAAATAGACTCGAATTCAGACCGTGCGAGGCTTAAGATTGAAATTGCTCAAAGCTGAACTGAACTGAGGATCTAAAAGCCTCGGAGTTAAGCTTGGGCCTTGGGGAGGCACCTGATCTCTTGACTGTCATATGACGTGCTCACGTGATGGATTTTCTGTACTTTTTGTATCCGGCCATCTATCCTCTATCGGTGGCATCGGAACCTACATAACCTACGCATTTTTTAAAATACGATATGGACACCAGATGGACACGACGACTAAAATCAAAAAGCGAAGTCGATATTATTTCGATAAATGCGAATGTAATTATTTACAATATATACACTGCAGCTATATATATGTACATAGCTATTGTAGGCAGTTAGATAGTTTTGTAATTATTTTTATGGTGTACTCATACCGTTATATACACACACACACACACACACACACACGCACACACACGCACGCTCACACACAAAATTGTTCTGAAATTTAATCAATCTTGCGCACCTCTGACGGAAAATTTATTTGTCAAAAAATGAGAATTTTCGCGAATTTTTGAGAAACCTATTTTTAATAACTTTATTTAAGGGTGTCCAAAAGTCAATTCAAATCCAGATTTCGCGTCACAAAACAACAGACGACAAAAGATACTTATTTGCTTAAGTATAGAAAATAATAAAAAACAAATTACGTATGTATGTATATGTACAATTATAAGCTATACGACATAGTTGCCTTCCGTAATGTGATTATCTATACACTGAGAAAACAATCCTTTTGACGCGAGAAAATTCCTCTTCCCTGCTGAAAATCCCCATGTGCTAAAGCTCGTGCGAATGTACATACATGTTTGATCATAAGCTATTAGATGTACGCTAAATCATAGGCTGAGCACATG
>UCOJ01001604.1:0-25687 GCA_900474305.1 Cecidostiba fungosa
ATATATATATATATATATATATAATTGTATTATATATACACAAAGTTTACTCTATATACAGATTACGTAAATTGAAGAAAGTTTATTTATCAAACTGGTTAAACTATTGCGTATTATATATATTTATATGCTTATACATTATGTAACGTGTTAAGTGAGATATGAAAATATTTAACTTTAATTATATACGCTAATATATTATAAAGAATAAATTTTTATGAGAGTTCCGTTCTCCGAGTCTCTATCATCAAAGAAAACAAAATAAAAGTATAGACAACGCATTCGAACTTTACAATCATCTATATACAAATATTAAACGTATAACCAAATGTACGATATATCGCAAGGATCTCGCGACGACACGGTAAATATATGCAAAAAGAGAGGAAGAGAGAGAGTAAAATATCTCGCATACGTCGCTTCTTGCTGCTTCTTGTTTTTTCTAACAAAAAATAAAAAATATCTTAAGAGAGGGAGAGTTTTCACAAATTTCAATCGCCGGGATACGCAGCTGCAGGTTCCCGGACAAGAAACAAAGTAGCCCGCAGGCCTAAATACGCTCTAATGAATTATTATTCTTAGCCGGATAGTAAAAAGTGCAAGAGAAAAAGAGAGGGAGAGAGAGGGAGAGTAAAGAAAAAAATGATATAAAAACATAAATATCTTGTCGAACGAGCATTCTTTTGACTTCCATATAAAATATAAGTTTAGCGGTCCTGGCGAACTTTGAGTAGATACAAGAGTATCTTCTGAAAAAATAATAATAAAATAAAAAGAAACAGCCAAAAGGTACTAAGACAAATGTGAACAACGCGTGAATGAAAATCTCGTGATCGAAAAGCACGCTTGTAGAGACACGCATATAATACTCAGTTCGCTTGGTTCTCAACGCTTTGATTGATTAAACTCTTGTAAGCATTATACGACAAAGTAGTACGTTAATGCACACGAGTATGATTTTTAATTGACGGCGTGCTTTTCTATCTACCTTCGGATGAAAAAAAAAGTAAAGTATATAAATATATAAAGTATATCGCAGTCACAAACATACACTCACATACAATATTGTACGCCTAAAGGACATATATACAATGTGAAACTCGAGCGACTCTGTTTTTTTATTTTTTTAACGAGCTTTTTGTTACACTAACTAAAGATAAAAAGGACGAAAAAAGTGGAAAAAATTACTATTACTATACAATTAATGATACTGATGAGTGTAACGTCGAAAACACATTCCCAGAAAGCAACGATGTACAGAAATCTCTAGCATCGGATTAAAAAGCCGATTATCGATTCTTGGTGACGTGTACAACGTTCCTTTCGCGGAAACAAAAAATAAAAAAAAATATATATATATAGAAAGTATAATATAAAAAGCGCGACGGTTCAGTAAGAGAGGGACGAAAGCGAGAACACTGAGCATCTGCATAATAGTGCGTCACACTGGTCACACATTGTTGGAGTGCTTGCACGCATGCGTGTATTGTGAGAGAGATAATAAGCGCGAGATTTATGATGAGCGAGCGAGCGAGAGATCTTGTCCGAGGGACGCGTATTACAACGATGTAAACCGATTATTTATGAGTGAATTAATTATCACTAACTACAGAGAAAAAATGAAAACCAAAAAATTACATGGTAGACAAAAACAAACAATATATATACATCGTAAGGAGTGAAGTGAGAACAAATGAAATTTACTGCTTGTATATAATATATCGTAATAAAACTGATGTACCAAATAATGAGAGACGACTTCTTCCACCCGTTTTAAAGTGAAAAGAAAATAGCTCTTTCGTATATTTGATCATTGACAAAAAAGCTTGTTCCGTTAGAAATGTAATCATTTTTTACATTTTATTTGATCATGATAAAAACAGGCAACAAAAAAGTACAAAAGGTCTCAGCCCGAACTATAAATGCTTCAAACAAACTAAAGTATACAGTACATGGAGATGTTTAACTAAACCAAACTCATCTATGATGAGATTACTCAAGGTAGTCCCTTTTTCCATTTTTCTAAATGATAGTCTAGTTCTTATACAACGATTCGAAAATGTATGCATGCGTATATTCGATAGAAAAGAATACGCTTTTAAAACAATAAGTTGTTTTAATTTTACTGATGTAAATCAACCTTTTTAGCAGAAATCCCAGCACGGGATACGAATTTTCACTTGAAACAATTATTTTACTAAACATACGCGTTTGATCTCAATACATCAATATGAAGCATAACTTAAACTAGGAATTTGATCAATTCACCGTCTAATTTGTGTAACTGAAGATTACAGCTAATTAATTTTCGCAACTGTAAGTACACAACTTTTGCTTTATATTTTTAGGCACGACCGCAGTACGCACGTGCCTTATTGTAGGAAGACTCTCCTCTCCCACAATATAATATTCTATTGTTTTTTGTATCCCGATCCTCTACGTCATTTTTAAATGCTATGGTTCTATTTTTAGCAAGATCCCTAACATATACGCAGAATGTAATGTTTAACATCGAAAAAGCTGTTTTACCACTAAACTTTACAGCTATGCGTTATACATGAAAAAGTTCAATGTAAAAGTTATAGATATTTCAAAAACACAACTTTTTACTATGACAAATATATTTTTTAAATGCTTTAAAGCATGTCAAAGTTCTAAAAACGATTTTTAGGCAATATCGCAAAAGTGCCTAATATTTGATACATATAATGATCGGGCGAGCGCGCAGCGCGAGCGTCAGCGGTCGTGCCTTACACGCAAAACGCGATGCAAGGCGGCAAGTTACCGCGACCGTCAGGCCTGACGGCCGCGCGTGGGGCGCTTGTTAATATTTACCAATTTATCATATACTTATCTAATTAACAAAGTATTTTAACATACATTTATAACTGCGATGCTAATAATTTCAGAGGACTACCTTAATTAACGATAGATTAGATGCAAAATGTTATAAATTATATTATCACCACCTATAATATCACGAAATTGGGTAAACACAATGTTGACCACGTAATAACAACATTAACATATTAAACTAATAGAGTATTTTTAAGCAAGCTGCCATAAATTTAACAGTCATTGGCAGTCATTATCGATTTACGTATAATGAAAAGCTGTGATAAAATATACCATTGAAAAATATTATTAATTTAAATTGCCAGATAACAATTTATGCTCTCTTTTCAAGTCATTCTTATTATCGGAACTATTCTAATGAATAGATAATACCGTTCATGCAACGTAGCATAATATCAATTATTAACAAATTACGTATATAAACGTTATATCTAGAGTAAGAGAATAGAGTTTCCCTAAATTTGAAATGCGAAATGTACAATTTTCAACGCTCAGTGGTCCGAGTTCAGGAGATCATTTACGTGAGGTTTATTCGGTTCTCTGCCTCACCCATCTAAGTCTTAAATGCACCAGCCTGCGCAGCCTTAACGATGAAGGTTTTAATGATAGATTCATCTAGTTTAGCAAAATTTGGTGTCTGAATCACAGCGGTCATATGATTCAAGGCGAATTTAAAGCAAAAATCCTCTAATTCCTGCGAATAATTAGATTTGTTAATCATCTTATATTCCAGTACACTATCTAGAAAGTTAAAAATATAACTTACTTTGGCATTGTATTCAATAGCGGTACTATAAAGGAATGCAACGTTTGAAACAGTAATTCCCTGTTTAATCATTTGAACGCAACGTCTTTTCAATTGCGTCTCGAAATACGCGTTTGCTAAATCCAATAACTCTAAAATTAAACATGTATTGTTGTTTATACATGACAATATATAATTGTTAATCAATTTTCAAAATAAAGGTCTTAATATCCTACCTAAGGCATTTTCTGGAGGCAAGTCAACTTCGTCAGTATACAAATACCTAAGAAACGATTTGTAGACGTCATAGGAAAATTGATTATGTTCGATTACACTGTAAAAAAAAGTAAATTGGAGTTAATTGAACATTTAATAAATATTGCAGAACATAAAAAGAAAGTTAGAAATAAAACGAAAGATTACTCTCGATTGTTCTCTGCCCAGTGTTCTTGAAACATCGATTTGAAATACTGACAACGAATTTTCAGAACGGCTTTATGTACATAAATTGGTTTCCCTTGCACTTGAATCGTTAGATCGCTCGTGGCCTAGATTAAAATAAATTTAGAATTAAGTTGAGATTAAAAATTAATAATTTGGCGACATTTGAACTCACTGCATCGTCAAAAGCATTTCGAAGACTTTCAATAATTCCAACTTCTTCCTCGGCGTGTAGGACGAGTGGCTGATGCATAACACTAGGAGTTGCATAACAGGCAAGAGCATCATGTATGTGGGGCAGTGGAGTCGCCATTGGGCTAGTTACACTTTGACCACGGCATTGACCCCACATATAGATTTTTCCGCCCTGACCCATGGCTACACTTATGTGATTGTAGTGCAAAGTGGCTATGTCTGATATTCTGCCCATTTCTGGTACACTTAACTTTTTTTTTTACAAAAGAGAACAAAATGTCTTTAATATCGTTTAATAACGTTAAGAAAATTATAAAATGAAGAATCTCACTTTTATAGGAGTGCATGCATTAGCTTTGTTGCCCAGTCCCAGTTGACCAAAGCCATTACCTCCCCACACGTAAAGAGCACCTTCATCACTTAATGCTAAAGTATGAGCATATCCACAAACAACTTTTTCTAAAAAAAATATATATGCATATGATGTTGGTATAAAAATGTACTAATTCCTTCAATGTTCACAACAAGTACCTATTACGATTCCATTTAAACCAGTGACTTTGCTAGGGCTCAATTGGTTAACATAATTTCCAATACCAAGTTGTCCAACTCCATTATATCCCCAGCCAAAAACTTCACCGATATCTGTCACAGCCATACTTGATGTTTGACCACATGCAATGGACACAACCACTTTTCCAGTCAAGGCTGAATTCACCTTTCGTGGTGCACCTTGATTAGAGCTGATTCCACTACTAACTTGACCACAATTATTTTGCCCCCATGAATATACCTACAAAGTAATTTGTTTTGATAAAAAAAAGGAAATTCAAATAAAAAAAAATAGTTTAATAACAAATTGCAGCTATTACTCAACTTACTTCACCATCTTCTGTCAGAGCAACAGAATGATGACTACCACAAGCTATAGCTGTCACGACTTTTTCATTAAGATTTAAACAAAGAGTTGGAGTAAGTCCTTGATTTGTGGAACCATTTCCTAATTCACAGTATCCATTATGGCCCCAGGAGTAGATCTAAAAAAAATTGATCCTATTGGTAGATTTATTTTAATGAAAATAATTTATTTTAGCATTGTTTATAAATCAAAATGAAAAAAGTTCCAAACTAAAAGTAGGTTTGCCAATAAAGAAGAAATTTATTTTGGTACCTCTCCTTTGTTTGTGAGAGCAAGAACATGTGGCCCACTACCATATGCAAACGTCTTTATTCCTTTTCCACAGAGTGCTTCAACCTTCTTTGGATGGAGTGTACTGTGAGAATCTCCAGTTCCCAAACAACCAGCAGTATTACTCCCTAAGGCATATACGTCCCCATCTTTTGTTACAATTAATGCTTCGTTCCCTAAATTACCTGTTACAATTAATTAGAAATATAAATATTAATTCATCTTTATCAAGTCCTATGAGTGTACATTTTATTTTCAAGAAAAAACACTTTCCTAGCTATCTCTATTGACATGTAAATGTACTGCAAGTTAACATTTATAACCATTTCTTAGAAGATTATTTTTATCTCTTTGCTGTCAATAAAGAGAAAGTTACAATAAAGACTAAAACCCCTAATAATAGACATAGGACCAACAAACTCTACAAAAGTTTTCGATTCTTAATTTTAAGCATTATAAAAGGGTCTTTTTAGCCATTAACTTCTGCGTTGCACTTTTTATTCCATTATGATAAAAACCTAGTAAACGTAGTTCATCAATGAAGTTATCATAAATAATTAATTCAATCCGAATTATATCAAAGTAATATTTCATACACACACATGCACACTGGTTTTCAATTAATAAATTGATTTAAGTAATTCAATTCAAAATTACTACATGCGCAGACTCAGCTAAACGTTCAAACAAAACACTGAAAAACTATATTTAGCTCCAAAACCCATCTGAAATACACCATTTAGACTCACCGTAAACCACAGCCATATTAATGGTTGATATGAACTTTGGCTCCAGCAAGCTGAAAATCGGCCAGTTCTTTAAGTCGGCCCTCGACATCTTGAAAAAGTCGTCCAGCAGTCCTCCGAAGCCGTAATACGTCCTCCTGAACGACGTCGTCTCGGCAGAGTCCAGCGTCAAAGTGCCAAAGCTAAAACTCAGCCGCTAAACCCCCTCCACCTTCTGTTCGTTCCTTTGTTGCGAAGCTTAACTAACGAGTGCGAGAAAAGAAAATCGTGCGCGAAATAGAAAAACAAACGGCCGGATGTGGTTTCTCCTCTTCTTTTTTTTCCTTCTTTATTATCGTTTGAGGTTATGCACCTCCGGAACATGTATTAGACGTCCTCGAGATGTCATCGGTAAACGGTGAGGTTTGTCCAAGTAGATCTCGAAGAGTCAGAACTTTCCGAGGATCGAATAACACTTCATTGCAAACTTGGAATTGACTGATGACAGCAGGAGGAAACGTCAATATTCGTCGATGTGTGCTGTACGCCGTGTACGACGACAGTAACAGTAAGTATACTTATACTTATGAGTATGTATGCACATACATGCAAGTGATACAAGTGATATATACATTAATACATTGCATATACATATCAGCGTGTACTTTGCAGCTGATCGTCATTCTTGAGGCAGCGCCACAGCGGCTTCTCGCGTAGACTGCTGTAAGCAGTGTAAGCTGCAACTGTGTTATATCTATTATATGTAATAATATTATAATTAATAATAGAGAATTTTAGAATAGAAATTTTATATATGTATATAGGTATAGTGATGGTCAGCGAGTTGGCGATGTGCGTTGATATGATCGCGGATAAGATGTAAAATTCCCGCCGTAAATCAAAATCTCGATATATCTCGAACGACTCAACGCCCTCTGTCGTAGAAATGTGTAAAATTTCACACAAAACAAGTAACTGGCGTGTTTTCTTAACTACGCGCTCTCTCGTATTCGTGTTTTTATAGTTTTTCCCGCCTGAATTGTTGTATATAATACCTATTCGTAGGTATAGCCGAACTATTGAAGCAGCCTAAAACGTTGTTTTACATTATAAAACATAATGAACATAGTGCAATCCTTCACTGCCCGAGAAAAAGGTTTAAGTAAGTATTCAGAATTGAAAATTCATTGAAAAATAATTTCTACAATTAAACTACTCTGTCTTCTCTTGGTGAATGGCTCTGCTGTCTTTGTGTTCATTCATAAGCAGTATAGTTTGACTTGATTGACTAAAGTTTATTCATTATTGCAGAAAGTATTCAAGGCTATGATATTGCACTGTTGCGATTGAAGTGCTACCATGAGGATGTCTATGCAGGAGTGGCAGCCAATCCAAATGCTGCAGATTATAATCCAAAGCCTCCAGTTTTTGCTTGCAAATTTTCATCTGCACCAGGATATGAGCAAGTCATAGCTCTTGCTAATGAAGATGGTAAAATTGCTTTGCAGGACACATCAATTGCTTATGATTCACATGAACCACTGGAGGGAACACAGGTATTTGTCTCAATACTGATTTTTATTGTAAAAAATCAATGAAAGCACAGTAGTTTATTAATTTAAGATTTTAATGCATCAGTATTAAAAAATATTCTTAAATATACAATGTGCGTTGCAAAGTAAATGCTGAACATTTTTTTTTTTTAATTTCAGGCACACAACAATGCTATATTTGACATAGCATGGATGCCTCAGGAATTAAAACTAATAACAGCATCAGGAGAAAGAACTGCTTGCCTTTGGGATGTTTACTCTGATATCAAAGAACTGCAAGTGTTTCATGGCCATACACATTCTGTCAAAAGTGTTGTTTTTAGACATCAGGACAAAGGTAAACATAAATATGGTAAAATTCAGAGACCATTATTCTTACTCTTGATATAGATACTTACGTATTGTTTTATTCACAGCTGTATTTGCGACTGGAGCTAGGGATGGAGCTATTATGATATGGGACATAAGAGCAAATCACACTGGTCAGCCTAGGCCAGATAATTCAATTTTCAATGCCCATGAATTAAAAGTACCACATGCAATCAAACTTCGTAGAACACCATCTCAGTCATCCAAATCTAGTACAATACAAAGTGTCACAGCTCTTGCTTTTCAAGATGATTATACTTTACTTTCATGCTCTGCAGGAGATGGGTATGAAGAATTTTAAACTTTTGTTTCGTAGATTTTTCCATTTGATTTTATGTATTTCTAAAATTCATTCTAGCTTGATCAAAGCTTGGGATCTAAGGAAAAACTATACTGCGCACAAAAAGGAGCCTGTAGCCAAACACATTATGCACTATGGAGGAAAAAGGAACACTTACAATGGTTTTACTTCTCTGTTAGTTGACCCAGCAGGAATCACACTGTATGCCAGTTGTGTGGATAAGAAGATTTATGCCTACAATATATCTTCCTACAACCCAAATCCAAGTAAGTTCAATCAGCTCATTTTTTATCTCCTAATGATAAAATAAACAACAACATATTTTTAACTTTCATTCGAGATTAGTTGCAGAATATTACGGACACGGATCTGACGACAAGATTCTATCATTTTTCGTCAAGGCTTGTTTGAGCCCTGACGGAGAATATCTCGCCAGTGGATCCAACGACGAAACGGCTTACATTTGGCGCACGAGAAATCCGGGAACACCTATAGTTAAGCTTTCCGGACATTGGGACGAAGTCACTTGCATCGCTTGGTGTAGTGTAGGTGAACCGAAAATCGTCACCTGCTCAGACGATTGCTACCACAGGATCTGGCGTGTAAGGCCGGAACCAGTCAACGACGACGAAAAAATGAATTTCGGTTGCGCTGAGCGTTACGAACGACCGACAAACGCTATCCAAAGTAAGTTTCGTAGGAATTAATTGAAAGGAATTTTTTTTAAATTTTTTAATTAACTTCTTACTTTAATTGTTTCAGTTCGATCAGGCAATTTAGAAGTCTCTACAAGCCTTTCGACTTGCATGACCACTCCGACGGTCAACAGTGGATCAGTCAGCAGGTCCGAATCGCGGTTATCCAGCACCAACATTGTATCCTCGGAGAAAAGCGAGTCGATTCTTTCGCCGATTTTGGAGAAGCTCGTCACCTCTCCTAGACGTTCAGGCTTCGATAATCGCGCTGCTCGAAAATTACATTTTAGCCCCAATTCCAGCGCAAACATCAGAAAGACACCGGAACCCATGAGTCCAAATAAACGCAGCAGCAAATCTATCGAAAAAGCTGTGACTGGTCTCTGCTGCAGTACCGACAGTAGGAAAACACCCGAACCCTTGACTCCAAGTAAATGCACTAATAAATCTACCGACGAAGCTCTGGCTGGCTGCTCGTACGAACGAGTTCCAGCGCTACCGTTCTCACCCACTACTGGCCTTCCGAATTTCGTAGTAGACGGCACAGCTCCTCATCTTCTCGCCAACTCGCCCATTAAGGCTAGGGACAGGATGAACTGGCTAACAGAGCTTCATAAGAGGAAAAGTGTCGAGCGAAGCGGAGGCAGGATAGCTGAAGATTCGCCCAGTCCTAAGAGAATTCGTAAGACTCCCACGAGAAGAGCGAGTAAGTTAAGGAATGGAGACTTAAGGAAGACACCCAAAAGCGCGGCTTGTGCTGTACCTGCGATCACGAATTTTTACAATAATTTAAGTCTGAGCAGCTCAAACCGACAGTCGCCTTGCTCATCTTGATATATCTCAAAAAGTTTTTCAAACATCCATTTCGTATATATTTTTATACACATATTGAAATTTTAATTCCATGTGCAGCTTTGCATAGATTGATCTTGAGAAGTTTTCGGATATTTTTATACGCTCAGTGCATACGTTTTTCTAGGAAGCACGAAGACAATAATAATATGTGATACAACTTTTTAAACATTTAAGACTTAGAAATGGATTTTCATGAAAAAAAATTCATGTATGTATATTACTCATTGTAAGATATCATCATTGTCATACTCGTCTCCTTTCTTTTATAAATTACGTAGGAATGGTATAAATATAAGACAGATATTCAAGTTTGACTAATACCTACATATGTCGTTTAGTATGCATTTTCATTACTATATAAAATGCAATTTGTGTGTCTGTTCTGCTTTTTTGTCGCATTATCTACTTTAATAAACAGTATTTATTCATTCAATTATTCTATCTTATTATTCACTGTTGAATCATTCTGAAAAGTATATACGAATTTTTTTTAACTAAATATTAAAGTAGGAATATAAAATAAATAAGAGTAATACATTTTGGTAGAAACGTTTATTACATCGAATCTGAGTGATTACACTTACAGCATTGTCAAACGTAAAGTGATTTTTAGCAGTGTTACGTGAAATGTATGGTGAGGCGTAATGAATTAAATTTCTAACACAAAGTGGAATACGGGCAATTTGAAGATTGCATGTTTAGTTTTTGTACATTCAAGTCTTACTATCGGTAATGTAAGTACGTACAATCTCGCAACTTTCGTTTCGGCCCTATACTCAATCTACAGTTGAATTCACGACGACTCTTACAAATAAAATGTAGTTGAAATTAGACTTTCAACGACAATATATACATTGTTAATTTCCGACTAAATATTAGCTGCACTTGAATGAATAATAATCAATAAACTTGAATACATTAAGAAAATGCTTTCTTAATTAATGTACATACACATTTTGTTCTGTAAATTTGATTGAAAAGCGCAATGGTAACTAAAATTGCTTCTTCCAAATGCACTCAACGGTGTACTAAAAATATAGTAAAATTAAATACACGTTTCATCACATAGTATGACACATAATTACAAAAATAATTAGTAAACTAAAATTTAACGATCAGTGATTGAATCGAACTGAAATCCTTATTAGTCACACATTCGACGCTCAGCCGAAAGGATTCCTTTCTACAATAGAAAAAAAATGAGTTACAAGCGTCGACTTGTGGAATCGAGAGACTACGATTCTTATGCAACAAAGACGAAAATATAAGTACATAAAAAATAGAATAGCTGCACCGTCGAGGCTTCGGGTACACAATCCGAAGTAGTCGGCGGCGCAATTATCGAAAACATCTTCTCTATATAAATACAATTATAAATTAATAAGGCTATTATGTTATCGTCTCAGTTGAATAACTTTTCGCTTAAGCCTAAAAATATTAATATATTATCTCATACACATGGAAATGACGGATAAGACCTTACGTACTAGTGACTATTATGCGATAAAATCTCGCTTATTTCTGTATAAAAAATAACATGAATAGTCTCAAAACGTCGTGACGACGCAACAAAATGGCTTCCGAACTTGCTTTTTCCCAAATGTTTTGTTTTTGTTCGTGTTATCTTTTTCCGTTTTTCCATAATCATTTTGGATTAAACGATTTCGTTCATTATTATATTATTTTTTTTGCGTTATCGAACGTATAATAAGTAGAGAGTCGCCGGCTTTATCCAGTAAACGAAAACAAACATGCGGTATTATTTTCCTGCCTCCGCATCTTTTTAATAAACTCGAAACAACAAGCATTTACAAGTTTATAATATATTCATCTATATCCATTGAAGATTCGAATGAACTACTGACTTCATTCGTTTTCCCGTTAAATTTATATATTTTTTATTTTCATAAAATGAGCAATGCTTTAATATATTTAATAATTCTTTAGTTCGCATCCTCGTCTTCGAGTGACTTATATTTTTAACAGCAAATATAATGCTTAATTTATATATACTTTATATTAATATAATATATACGCAATAAAGTGCGATATTCATTTACTTTATTTATTATCCTGGATATGTTGAATCTGCGGTGCCATTGATATGCGAGGGAGTAATAAATGAGCCTTTGTCTCGTCCAACGCGTCGATCATCGTTTTTGTTTACTGGATACATCGTACGTTTAATAGTCTAATAAATAGCGCGCACATGAAAAAACACGGTATTCGCTTGGGGATCACAGAGAGTCCTTAGCTTCTTTCAGTTCATTTTTCTCTTTCATATTTTTATTATTTTCTCTTTTTTTCAACCAGTGTTGAGAGAAAAGAAACGTCACCTGCTCAGGGGATATTATTACTATTATTCATTCGCGGTTTTAAGTATAGTTATCTATAAGAACACATTTTGATTTATCTTTTTGTGTGGAACGCATATCATTGCGAGTTGATACAAAGGTATATCGGAGTCATTATTAAATCGTATAAAAGTGAAACGTACGCAGAGTGTAATTATATATAGGTATTATGTAAAACGTTTAGGCAAAATGTTAAAAAACTCGCGGTACAAAATTTGGCGGTGATGTGTTACGCGTATATGTTGCGGAATTTGTGTGTGTGTGTGTGGGTGTGGGTGTGTGTGTGGCTGACATTAGAGTTTAATTTATCGAAAAATCATTTCGAGCTTATACGAGATTAAAATGCACTTTGGAGAATCGCTCATATGCAAATCAGTGGCTGCGCGCTCTTACGATAGACTTTTCCCCCTTGATAAATTTTATGCGTGAAACTGCGTGAATCAAAAAATTTGTCCAGTACCCATAATTTCTGTGGCTTTATTTTACATACTACTATATACTTAAAACGTTAAAATTTTCATAATATTCCACAAAAACAGTATCAACAAAGTTTACTTTGACTTCCATATACGTTATGTATCTTCATAGGACAATATCGGAATATATATTGTAATATACGAATTCGCTTCTCTCTGCAGTCGTCGAAAAAAATGATACCACCCCACATAGCGTATGTATATGTATATACACACAGACATGGAATATCGACGAAACATACGATCAATCGAAAATCCATCAGTAAATCTTGTATATTTATAATTTTTTTCCCGATCGCGCAGAGGCAATTATAATATCCCACTCCTGTACAACCCCTTTACGACTGCTCGTGAGCTATCTCCTTATCCTTATTGAGCAACTGCTCTGTATTGGCGTTGTTGGCCGCGTGAATCTCCTGTTCCTTGAGTCGTTGCCTCTTGTTACGATTGCGCTTCTGAAGACAGCAAAAAGCGACACAGATGCAGCAGATAAAGCCGCCGATGCAGGAGGCAATCCAGATCCAAGTCGAGCGAGCTTTTTGAGCCTCGGCCTTGTCGCGTAAATTCGTCACACAGCCGCTGTACAGGGACATCGTGCGGTTCGAGAACTCGATTAGCGCGCAACGATCGCGCAGGGATGAGGGACATTCCAGCTGCGGCGTTGGTATTAGCTGGAAAAATACGGTTACTTTTGTAAACGTGACGAATATATTACATTATGTGGAATGAAAAAGCTTTTTGCGATTTCTTCTAGAGAGAGAGAGAGAGGGGGGGTTGAAATTTTAAAATGTATAAGGTTCTTTGATGACGTCAAGCTCGCTGGAAGCTTTTCTCGGATTTTCGTTTATTCAAAATTGTTTCATGTTTGAGCTAGGAGAAATTGCGCTTCAACGTTGCAAGCATGAAATTGGCTATTAATATATTTTTAAAAGGATATTTCATTTTAAAAATACGAGAACAGTTTGAGAGTTTGATGAACTAAGTAGAAGGAAAGTATATAACGTAAAGTTTTAATTATACACTTGAATATAATAATGTAGTGACAAGTTTTTAAAAGCTTACGACGTAGCATTACAATTTAAAGACGCACTGAAAAAGCGTATACGGTGTATACACGCCAAAGATTACTAATGTAAAATATTGAAAGTTTTAAATAGAGATTAGAAAGAAATGGCTGTATGCACTTTTTTGCTTCATTCTTGATAACTACTTTTTGGAAATTTAATTACATTTCAAATGAAACATTCCAAGAGAATTCGCGCGAATTTCGAGTGTTTCGAGCTTTCACATCTAGCCTTGAAAAGCATCAGAGCAGAGTTTCCTTAAAATAAAACGAAAAAGTTATTTCATAAAATTTGCAGTGATATATTTTAGTGCACGCGTAAAATCGAAGTATCGAAGGACGAGATTTTTTTTAATTAATAAAATCCAACAACCAACCTGAATGTTCCTCTTCTTGATCCACTTATTGAACTCGTGACACTCGCAATTATTCTCGCTAAACTCGAGCGGGTTTCCGGTAAGATCCAGCTGTTGTAGCGAGCAAAGCGGCGCGATGTCCTCGCTCGAGACCCTAGTGATGTGATTATGCGACACATTGAGCTTCGTGAGCATAGCTAAGGGCGTCAATCGAGGTAGTCTGGTCAGCTGATTGTGAGATGCATGTAACCAGTTCAAAGGCGACCTGATGCCGGATACGTTGAAAGACGAGTCGCTGAGTTTGTTGGAGTTGACGTAGAGGTTCCGAAGCGCCTGAAGCTGGAAGAGATTTCGGGGCAGCTCCAGCAGGCCGTTGTCGGACAGGTTCAGGACCTCCAGGTAGTAGGTCGGATGGAACGCACCCTCGGCTATTTGCTGAACGAAATTGTCTTGGATGTAGAGGAATTTCAGGCTGGTGTACCTTGAGAGAGTGTCGTTGCGAAGCTCCCGGATACGATTTTCACTGACGTCCAGTATCTGCGGCAGATATTTTTATACATGTATTAAATTTTGCTTCTTTTCTACCCCAATATATACCTAGAATATTAGGAAGAACCTATTTGTACGTTTCGTATTACGCGAGTTTTTTATTTTCGAATTTTCCGCTAGTATAGCTGCGCTTTGGAAATACAAGATGCCAGTACCCATAACGTACATATTTTGCTTCTGGAGGAAATAGCCTCGGAAATAGCTTTATTTTTCATAAACATTAAACAAGCGAAAGGATTCTATCTCGGGAAAAATCGCCTTCGATATACTCCTGCTTCTTCCACTGTTATACATATATGTGGTTTACAATTTTCATACAAAATAAAAGGAAAAAGCTGTTTATTAAGATAAAACGGGAATATCCGCGATGAACGGCGGCACGGCATTTCGCACTACGACTCGAATATCAAACGAGAATATTATTTGACGAATTGTATCGATGACTGATCGAACAAGAAGACAAGTTGATAAAAATACAGGAGCAGAATATATAAGCAAACTCACGAAATAAACATGTTTTTAAAAGCAGATTTTATTATGACATCATGTTGGGTGTTAAACTGTACATTAAAATGTAGAAGAAGAATCGAATGAATGCGATAATAACAGTTTGAATAACTATGCGATAAAATTCTACTACCTCAATACTGGACTGCAGGTTCGGCGGAATATCATTCAACTTGAGATCCCTGCACTGCGCCTGGAACATTCCGTAGGCCCTCGAGTATCTGCACTTCTTGAGAGGCACCTCCGGGTCCATGAGAATCATCGATCCGGCTCCGGCGCTCGACACGTGGCCTCCAATCATCAGCAGCAGCAACCATTTCAGCCATAAACGGTTCATCGTACCTGCAATTAAACAACGTTCGAGCTGAGTTTATGTCTGTGGCGAAAGACGCTATTGTATGAGAATAAAAAATTTTCAATTAGCGCACAAAACATTTTTTATTTTTCGAAAAACTTTTGCGCTTACTCCGATATATACGCACCCTTTGCCCGAATTCTTGAGCGTCAAAGTACACTCAAGAAGCGTACAGTTACACACAGAGCACTCCACTTAATTAAAAGCCCCCTTTCAAACCCGGTCGCGCTAAAATCGCTAAAACTTGCGCCCGCAATGATAATTTGCCGTCCCAGACAGCCTGAAACTATGTAGAAAAAGCGATCAAAGAGCCGAGAACCTCCGCACACACACACTCTTTTTGACGATATCCCGTGCGAAATTGAAATTTTCCGCTCATTAAAGCAGCGCCGGCGTGTATGGCCGACGAATGAGCTTACGGAGCTTGAAAATAGCGGACGCGTTTTATCGCGAGCCTTTGAGATGCGCAGTGTTGCGGAAGAGAGGAGTATGCTGAAAAAGGATGTTTCTTACAAGTCATATGGAGGTGTACGCTATGTATGTTTTATTCCTTTCTATAATTTCGCATACGTCTCAATAAAAATACATTAGCAAAAGAGTAATGTTGCGATAACTAACTTATCGTCTTCTCTGGTATCCGTCTCGCGCGTCCGCATTGCATTACATTTAACTCTCTTCGAATGAATTTATGCGAGAGATATCGATACTAGACAGACGCCTTACGGAGAAGCCACAGATTACTTATCAAAACGACGATGCGTTCGAGCATTTACTAATGCACTCCTATAATTCATCATTTCGCTCGCTTAGAGGAAACTAATTTCATTCGAGGGCAAACATTTTCATTTCGAGCAGTAAATTCACTCGGCGCTTGATGATAGAGCAAAGTAACGAATGGTTCGAAAAAAACAAACTAACTGCGTTTTTTCGCCTCGTACGTACAGGTATACATGCAAATTGATTGGAAATTCGGCTGGTGGCGGTAGTCGCATTTTCCGAACTTTCCGATGCTGGGCTATATTGCAGTTGTTTTTCCCCTTTGCCCGCATCGAATTCTAATTTAAAACTGCGTGGAAAAATTGCGTTTGTTTTTCTCTCGGCGAGCATATAGTGCGTGCAATATTTTCTTCTAATATCAATGAAATCTATACATTTGAAAGCTGTGATCGAAGAACGCAGACTCGGCAACGGAAGGCAAAATTTCACGGCGCACCCTGCAGTATAATACACAATGCTGATGCCCAGCCAGGCAGAAAACTCCTGCGATGCCGTTGTCGCGCGATCCTGACCGTGAAATCCGACCGAGCCATTAGTGCCGCCAGAAAAGCATAGGATAATAATGACGCTGAGGATGAGGCCGATCGTGCGTTGAACCCGCGCGTCGGGCAGAGAAAAAAAAAAGCGCGCGTGCACGGGTACGCGTTTATATACGTGGCAGAGCAATTGTGTTGGCTTCTTGGCAGATCGATCGGATGCGAACAAAAAAAGTTGGATGGCTGCGCGAAGAGCCGTGCGAGACGTGATTAAAAGTGTTTCTGGATTTCTCTAACGGCCAGAGCTGATTGTACGATATTTTTTTCTGCAAATACTTATTTGCAGATTTTTGCGTAAAATTTAAATATATACTGAAACGGCCAAAAAGGTGCTTTCAACTCGTCATTTATTAGCAGGAAACGTTCGCGTAAAATAAACTCGATCATCAACCACTTGAATAATAACTAAAACAAATTACTAATAAATCCGTGACTTATTGAAGTGAATGAATAAAATAAAGCCTGAGCGATATTTCACGAAGGGAAATAGTTAATTACTATCTCTCTCGAGCCCGACATTTTTAAAATCCGTGCGCTTTTTGAGGGAGAAGAGTCGTCCGGCGTGGTTAATATCTCTAAATTTTTATAGGTCTGATCAAAATTGCAGTTTCTAAAAATAATATTTTCCTGACTCGGGCATAAAGTCGGGTTTTTCATGCCTTAATCCTGTATTCCGTGCGTGCATAAAAACGTAGTTTGAGGGCCCCTACATCAATTTTATAATTTATGTAGGAAATAAGCTCAAGCCTCATTTTTTCAGATAATGACGAAATAATACAATAATTTTCAGTTGCGTTGTGCGCGACTCAAAATACACGATCAAATACACTACTTACACGTCAAATGCACTTGATAAGGTGGCGCTATTTGTTGGCGCAGATGACCATACTGCAAGATTCTCCTTTAACGATTTCAGATAACCCAGAAAAATAGGCCATTAATTCATTCTTCGACCCGAGACACCGTTAATTTTCAATCCTCGCCAAGTCTCTATTATCCACGAAATAGGTAAACAGCGGGACGAGTAAATTGGATTCTCTCAAATAAAATACGTCGTCGATTAAAGTTGGAAAAAAGTTGTACAATCGAGAGAGAGCCGTAAGCAGCTGTCCGCTCTCGGCTCTACCTCTTTTGATAGTTGCTTATTTAATTAATTAACTCTGTTATTCGCCGCGATTTCGAGGCTCTAAACTCGTAAAG
Organism: Cecidostiba fungosa; assembly: GCA_900474305.1. Lineage (NCBI taxonomy): Eukaryota > Metazoa > Arthropoda > Insecta > Hymenoptera > Pteromalidae > Cecidostiba > Cecidostiba fungosa. The sequence continues at coordinate 18,098 of UCOJ01001604.1, forward strand.
TTTTTTAGCGTATTGCAAAGTGCTGAGATTTAATTTACTCCTTACCCCCCCACCACCCCTCCTTCTCTGCAGTCGAGAAGTAAATGGAAACTCGAGGTACACACAATAAACTGCTGCGATATTGACTGCAGCGAGTCAAAAGTAGGAAAGAATTTGGTTTAATTATTTTGCACCGCGCTCATAATGAAGCGAGTGAAAAGTTTGAGGAATATCTATATATTTCGAATTTATTGATTACTTTGCAGAGGGCATTATCGAACGAGAAAAAAAAGAAAGAAAAGAAGAAAAGTCGAGAGCTGCAATACTATATTCCATCTGGGAAAATGAAGCGAAGCCTGGATTGGAATAGCAAGCCAAAGCAAAATTTTTGCAGGACTGATGTATGGTGTATAGCCGCTTTTGAAACAGTGACACAAGTGCTTTCTTTCGCAGCTTTTGAAATATTGTTTTGCCCCCCGAGACGAGATGTGCATCGCCGGAGATTAATATCCATGAAAGCATCGTCGATTTTTTCGAATAACGCAAGACGCGCGTTAAATGCATCTTGTATGCGCGCGACTTTGAATAAGCGAATGTTAATGAAAGGCTTAGTCATTGAAAAGACGAGACTTTATTGAAGTATTGCTGTAAATTCGTAAGAATGAGAAATAAAACGTAGTTCTCGAGAAGAAAAATTACTGATGGAAGACTGGAGGAGACAAAGAGACGCATAAGAAAAGTCTAACAGGGAAGAATATAAAAACATTTGAAAATGAAAGTAACAAGTTGTGCGTAAATCTCCAAGTGTCGAAGCCTAAAAACTCTCTCGCGCAGATAAAACTTATACTTTTTCCAGAATATCGATCGCGCGCAGAACTTTCCACTTTGCAACTCATCGCGTACACGAATATTTTTAACTTTGATTTTTCTCCTTAAATTGTTCTTTATTTGTTTCGAGACTTGCGCTTTAAACATCGCGAAACGGCCGCCACTACGTGCTTTTATTCATGTTTTAGTGTGATGCGAGCTCGATACAATGGAAATCTTTTACAGTTTAATCTCTAAACAGCTTCCGTTCAAATATTTCATTTTCTCGTCCAAGTTTGTTCTAAAATGCATAGATTATTAGTGGTTGAAACACCAAGCTACTTGTGTAGGATAAGGATAAGAAAAGGAAAAAAAACTTGTCCCCGACGACTGATGGTGTCTGTTTGTTGATTGAGACGTATCTATGAAAAGACCAGAGAAGATACATTAAATCTTATATGGCCACAAAAACAGACATTTTATCTGATAGTAAAACCCAAAGATACATATCCAATGGAATGATACTCGATATAATTTATGACGGTAGTCTATACTATCATAAAGAAATGTTAACACGTCGGTTGGTTTAGTTCTCTAAGAAAAGGAAACATCGTAATTCCCGAAGAATGAAATGCTCCAAATGTCTGTTTTATTAGATGAAATTTTTCTAGAGAACACACAATACTTATCCACGGAGAGACTTTTTACGACTTTTATGAAATGTAAAAAGTTTTTCATTGAATTAAACTTTGAAAGTGTAATGAAATTTTTTGTTAAAACTTGAAAAGAAACCTTTGCAATTTTTATTGCGTATGGAAAGTAAAGTTATGAACGCACTTATTCCACTAATTCAATGTTGTTTCGATTTCGCAAAGTCGCATAGATATATATCAACAGCAATATCCTCAAGAGCAGGTGCGACACGAGACACTATATTATAATCTCGAAAACTCAATAAGCAGATTATACTATTCAAAGTCCAGATTTTGCTAGAAAATCTCGCGTAAAAGAGGAGGCAAACGCTCGTAAATAAATAAACGCGGCGTGCAGTAGTCGCTCACCACGAATCTCTTCTCATTCGCGCCGTATGTGCGCATATCCACTATATAAATACTCTGGTACAAGATGAAGCATACGCAAAGTTAGCCTGTGCGGCAGGCGTATTAAATACGAATCGAGAGAGATGCAGTACTAGCACTGCGCTTCGTCAAAATTGAATTTAATGACAGAGAGAAAGAGAGAGAGAGAGAGAAAGCAGGCTGTATCGGTAACCAGTGACCAATTATTTACAGTAGCTCTCGAACTACAACCATACTGAGATTGATCCGCTTAAGCCAGGTTCATCTATTCTAAATTCAGCTTCCACTTGTTGTTTTCCGCGTTACATTTATATACTTGCACAGGCGTCTGGTGTATGTACGCGTGTGTAATGGAGTTTGCTAATTGGATTGCTTGTTGGAAAATTATATTCGGCCGGTGCGGTATGTATCCTACTATATACTTTTGATCAGTTGAGCTTGAATGGAAGTTGCGAGCGCAAAAGAAAAAATTACATGAATGATTACAATCGGAAGTTGATAAGTTTCGAACTGAAAGAAAAACAGCCAAGCACACTTGAACTTGTTCCTCGTAAAACAGAGCAGCTTACAGAGCTAAGCCGACGCACGGGGGCTTCTTGCGACTTGACAAAAATAAATTCGTTAAGCCGGATAATCATGCTTCGCGCGAGACGGCGAATCCGGGACTAGAATTTATTTCGTAATGCCGGCTCCGCTTTAATAGAGTCTTTGGTCTTTCGGGAAAGCGATACTCGAGCGGAATGACGCAGTTCTTCTCCCGATTTCGGCTTATTATGCGCGTTTTACCTCAACCCGGCGCAGATTAGTCGATACACGATTTTCGCGTATCGGGTAAACCAAAAGCGGCCAGTTGTTCAGCCATAAAGCTAATCGTATTACATTACGCAACGCTCGCTATTCCTATAAATTATACGAAATCAATTTCCGCCGGTAATAATGATCGCGCATGCACAGGGTGTTGTAATCGAACCGAGAGAGCGTATTGATATAATCGGAATAATTTCAAGCCCCGTTTAATTTAACTGCGACAAACTGGAGAGAACGACAACAAACTATGTAGCCTTACCTGCAAACTTTACGCCGCGTATAGAGAAAGTATATAAAAAAAGCAGGATCAAAAGTTAATCCCTTCGCTGCAGCAGACGGCTCTGTCATATCAGCTGATATTTTCCAGAAAAGAAATTAGCGCGCTGCAGTTAGGTCGTAGCCAGCCAGCGGTGCACGGCCTGAGTCTGATGCAGCATTATATAGCATACACTGCATTGTTTTCGTACGACTTCGCCGCGATAAATCGATATCAGTATAGAGCGCAGAGACGGATCGCACGCGAGAGAGAAACTCTATACTGCAGCACCCGCACGTATTCTTCCCCAATCGATGTATACACATATATATATACGCGGCGGCTGATTCGACGAAGACATCCAGCAGCAGCAGCAGCCACGTGTGTGTACGGAAGCCGGGGGAAAACAAGTCAAGTCTGATGTGCGGAGGCCAGAAGTACAATGATCGATTTAATCGGGCGACAGCAGCAGCAGCAGCACCAGCAGCAGCGGAAAAGTATAGTCGAGTGGCAGCTGCGCTCATTACGCTCGGATTATTTCGCAACGACACTCGAGAGAGAGAGAGAGAGAGAGAGATCTCTCCGCTAAATATGAAAAAGGGGCAAGGGCTTGTGCTCGACGAATTAGAGACGAGTAAGGGCATGTGATGTGCAGATAGCTCAGCTGGAGAATTAAGAATCGCTCGAGGATATTCAGATCGTCGGCTGTTGAGACTGAGAGGAGGTACGCGCTTATATGTGATATGCGACGGCCAAAAATAACAAACGACCGGTGCGCGGCGAGCGTCTAATACTGTAGGGCTCGCTTGTTCGCCGTCTGGAACAGCACAGCACCTAATGAGTTTCGATGAAGAGCGAATTTGTGCGGTGCTGGCATCGGCTAATTGCTGCGCTGGAGAATGTTTGCGATAAGATTGCGGCCAGTTCTCCAAAGTTTAGATTCCGCCTGCATTGCAGAGGATGAAAGAGACTTTTTGCGTTTATAATCCATTCTATTTAAAGACTATTATAGGATATGAGAGTTGAAACACCTCTTACTCACATCAAGTCCGAAAAAAATAAATAAATAAAAGTGTCGACGCGATAACTAATAGAGCTTAGCCTGCGCACCCGAGCTAATAATAAGCAGAGTTCGCGGGCCATCTAAATAAATTAGCCGTTTCGCGCTCGAGAAACAGATTCGATTTCGGAGCCCGAATCACTATATGCAAATCGCGAATTCGAGAGATACCGTCCCTTTCTCTCGAAACAACCGCTGTAATCCCCCAAACATTTTTTCCCCGTATTATATAAACTAAAATACTTCATTCGCCAAAGGTATATATTTTAATGGCGCTTTTTGTTCCACTGACTCTGTACACGCGGGCTAAATAAACGACGTTTCGCGAATTTCCCGCTCATTTGTGCCGCCGCTCGCGGCGGCTAACGACTTTTAGGATTGTTAACACACAAGGACTATACTCGCGCTACGTGTACGGCTCTCTCTCCTAATTGTGAAACATCCGAAATATAAGCGTAAATCAGGACATTCCGAAAGTTTGTTTCCGCAACTCGTATTAAGACAGGTATATATATACACATTGGTTATTAAATTAATTATCCAACGTTGCGCGTAAGTCTTATAAATATCCCCGACGTTGCTGCTGCTGCTGCTGCTGCTGCGAAAACGCTAATCCGGATTGTCCAGCGCTGCTGCTGCTATACTCGCATACTAAATATATACCCAAATCTTTGCTTCTTTTACCGCCCCTTCAGCAGCAGCTTCTAAGCCGTTGGCCAAACATCACGTTCCTCGCGAAATTTCACGCCCGTCGGCTTTGTTGCAAATCCACGTCTCGAAAATTGTTTTTTTTTTCCTTCGCGCGGTGTACAATTATTTCTGTCGAGTTGATGATGCCTCAGGTTTGATTAAAAATGTCACCAATCAATCAAGCGCCTGCTGCAGTCAAACGCTTTTTAGAAATTCATTCGAGATCTGTATTGACGTTTCTGACTCGGATGGACACGCATCGATAAAAATGAGCCATTATTGAACGACGCTCTAGCTATGATTAAAATTAAAATTATTATTGTTATATTGCTATGCTATATACCCACGTCGAGATGAGAAATTTTTAAAATTGGGAAAAGCATTTCACAATCTTGGGGAAGGAGTAGGTCACAGTCTCATAATTGCTTTATTTCCATTCGCCATGTTAATAAGGCGTCAGGGTTTGGAGGAGGGATTTCTATATGTTATACGCGTCGCGTGTATTTTTAGTCGAAAAGCCGCAATATCCTCTCGAAAACCATCATTCAAAATTCAAACGACATGCGATTGCTCTTAATTTCGAATCGAAAAGAAGCGCGCGCGTCTCTCGAAATAATTCTGACCTAATACATGTTTACTCGAATAAATCGAATGGTTCTCTCATTTTATATAAATCTAGTCGGATATGAGACGCGCGTTTATATTATACATCGCGTATTTTAATTACGAATACTATAAATATAAACTCGTAAATAAATGATTGATACGAACAGCTGTTATTAATATTCGTTAACATTGCAGCTTCATCATCAATAACACCGCGAATAAATCTCGTCATTTACTCTCGCGGACACAGATACACGACGATAACGTTATCGAAGCATCGAGAGATCAACTCTAATTCAAGCCATTCGATCAAAAAATTAAGCCGACAGACGCGGCACCCCACCTGTCACAACGAATTGACCCAGTTCTGACAAACTCACAAGTCGATAGTTCATCATCAACCTGGACCATATTGTTATACGCACCAACTGCAGTTCTATTTTTGCTGAGAAACGTCATCATTCAAAATTCAAAAGAAAGCGCGCGTCCGAGAAAGAAAATCGGAGCTAGAGCTAGGCCCAGGCAATTAGAGGATGGCGTTCTGATTGACGTGACTTTTGTTTTTCCCCGGCGACGCGCGACGTGTGTCGAGCCGATCCGTCCCCCTCTGTCGCATAGGGTAAAGTGCTTCGAAAATAAATAGAAACGTTATGAGAGCCTTGGCGCCAAGAAAAACAACATCTCTTTCTGGTATTGACTCTTTACTACTACTACTACTTCTTCTTCTTCTTTTTCTTCTTCCTCTTGTTCGTTTTTCCGGTGAAAAGATTGTAAAACGTCGTGGAACATCGAAAGCTCGTCGGGTCTAAGTAGTTCGTTGAGTTGCAGCAGCGTGTGTTTGTTGTCGGGGCCGGATTAGAGAGGCGGCGATCTTGAGGGAGTTCGCTTGTCGGCTTGAGAAATTGGTTTACTCCGAAGTTGATTGGCGAGGGATACAATTTTATAAGAAGACACGTGATACGCGAAGACCTCCGGCGGCGGCGAGGTGTGTTGCAACAGAATTTTTACCGTGTTTTCTTTGGAGAATAAAGCGATGCAAGCGGTTCATGTGTGCAGTCGCGAGAAATTTATGGCGCACGTGATGCAAGCCATAACGTGAGAATGCGGGAATATGGTCGCGTCAGCATCAGCGAGGATGAACGAGATATTATTTAACTACTGATGTGTGCGTAAACACGCTGTTTATCGTACATCGTGAAATGCATCGATAGTCCTTCTATTCTATTCCGACAGAAGCTGTTATATACAAACAAACATAATATTTAGAATTTCGATATTTTATATTTTTACGCCCGTTTTGATTATAATGAAAATGAAAAAGATTCCGAGCGAAAAATTCGACTTTCAATTCGGACTGGGTTGTCCTCTATTGCCGATACTATATCGACGTGGCGTGCACGAATGCAGCGTGGAATTCCGCATCATTCTCTGTATTTTCAGAAATCGACTGCCAGCGCTGTTTTGAATGAAACCATGATTTTCCGACGGACTTTTTCTACCGCTACGAAGCCGTTGTGTGAAAAAAAAATTTGATTCTTGACAAATTGGGCTACAGTTATGATAGATCGCAAATAAAATTGTATAAGCATTTTCAGGCGCTTAGTAAGAGCGAGAGTAAGAGTATCCATCAGTGGCAAGAAAAACAAACGCTGACTTGGACTCCCTTGCCTTCGAATGAAGTGGCTTTGTTTATTTTGTTAGAAACGCGTAAAAAGTCGTGTTTCGAAATTTATTTTACGAGTCCATTTTGACGCTCGATGCCAAGCAAGAGAATATTATGAAACAAATAAACAAATGATCGCCGTTTATTGGTCCGTCGTTATAATACGCATCTCACTAGAACAATAAACCGCGCGTTTGTGATTCCATCCTGAATTTTCAGGCGAAGCGAATGACATGCGTAAGATTAAGCCGAGAAATTAGGTAGCTGTGATTTTCAAAAAAGGATAATCGGCTTTTCAGCACATTACACGCAAACATTTTCGCACTAGAATCGAAATTTCAAGTTTAAAACAGCAGCAACGAGTCTACACATTTGTGATGATTAGTTGAAAGGAAAAAACTTGCTAACCGCAGTGTCGCAAAGTAGCTCTTGTTTCTTCGTTATTTTCAAGCCTTGCGAGTATTCATGAAGTGCCCAATTGCTTATTTCTCTCTCTCACCTCCGTCGGTGTCGCAGGAAGCACGACTTAATAATTCATTATTCCATGAAATGTGCATCAGCTGGAAACGCCTCTCGAATTCACTGCAGTAGCTCTCGGTTGCGTATATTCATGACTTTTATACTATACTATACAGTGTATATA